>RXID01016707.1:0-14848 GCA_005019695.1 Trichopus zeylanicus subsp. travancoricus
GTAGTAGTAGTAGTAGTAGTGGCCATGGTAGTGATAGTAGTAGCAATAGTAGTAGTAGCCAGAGTAGTAGTAGTAATAGTAGTAGTAGTTATTGGTTTACTACTACTAGTAGTAGTGGTAGAACTAGCAGTAGCAGCAGCAGTAGTAGTTGTAGTAGTAATTGTTCTTGCAGAATTAGTAGTAGTAGTAGTGGTAGTAGCTGCTGCTACAACACTAGTTATAATAGCAGCAGTAGTAGCAGTAGTTGTAGTAGTGATAGCAGCAACAACATTAGTAGTAGTAGTAGTAGCAACTACAGTAGTAGTAGTAGTAGTATTAGTAGGAAAAGCAGTAGTTTTAGTAGTAGTAGCAACAACAGCATTAGTAGTAGTGGTAGTTGCAACTGTAGTACTAGAAGTAGTAGTAGTAGTAGTAGTAGTTATTGTTGTTGTTGTTGTTGCCATAGTAGTGATAGTAGTAGTAGTATCCAAAGTAGTAGTAGTAATAGCAGTAGTAGTTGTTGTTGTACTAGTAGTAGCAGTAGTTGTAGTAGTTGTAGTAGTAATAGTTGTTGTTGTAGTACTAGTAGTAGTAGAAGTTACAGCAGTAGTACTAGTAGCTGCAACAGCAATTGTAGTGCTAGCAGCAGTAGTAGCAATAGAAGGAGGAGGAGTAGTAGTAGTAGTAGTTGTGATAGTAGTAGTTGTAGTAGTAGTAGTAGCAGTTGTGGCAGTAGCAGCAACAGCAGTAGCAGTAATAGTAGTAGTAGTTGTTGTTGTTGGAGGGGTAGTTGTAGTAGTAGTAGTTCAGTAGTACGCATTGGAGTAGGAGTAGTAGTAGTTGGTGTTGTAGTACTGGTCAGAATATAAGTTGTAGTAGGTGTAGGGGTAGGAATAGACTAGTCATACTAGTCGTAGTGGTGGTAGTAGTAGTAGTAGTAGCAGTTGTCGGTGTAGTATTAGTAGTAATGGTAGTAGTAGTAGTAGCAGCAGTAGTAGTTGTACTAGTTGTTATTCTTGTCATATTAGTAGTAGTAGTAGCAATTGTTGTAGTAGTAGTAGTAGTTGTTGTAGTAGTTGTTGTTGTAATAGCAGTCATAGTTAGAGTAGTATTAGTATTAGTATTAGTGGTTGTAGCAGTTGTAGTAGCATCAGTAGTAGTAGTAGTAGTAGAAATAGGAGTAGTACTAGCAGTACTAGTAGTAGTAGTAGTAGTAATAGTAGTAGTGTAGTGGTAGGAGTAGTCGTAGTTGTAGTTGTTGTTGTCATAGTTATAGTAGTAGTAGTTATTGTGGTGGTGGTGGTGGCAGTAGTAAAAGTAGTAGCAGCAGTAAAAGTTGTGGTAGTAGCAGCAGTAGTAGTAGCTATAGTAGGAGAATTAGGAGCAGTAGAAGTAGTAGTAGTAGTAGTTGTTGTCGTTGTTGTAGTGGTAGCAGTCGAAGTAGTTATTGTTGAAGTAATAGTTTGAGTGTTAAGAGGAGTAGTAGTAGTAGTAGTAGAACCAGTAGTAGCAGTCATAGTAGTAGTAGCAATAGTAGTAGCTATAGTTAGGGTAGTAATAATAGTTGTATTAATAGTAGTAGTTGTAGTGCTTGTTGTAGTCGGAGTAGAATTAGTAGTAGTAGTAGTAGTAGTAGTAGTAGTAGTAGAAGTAGTAGTAGTAGTTGACTAGTAGTTCTAGTAGTCGTGCTTGTATTAGGTGTAGTAGTAGAAGTACCAGGAGTCGTAGTCACAGTCAAGGTAAGAGTAGCAGGAGTAGTAGTAATAGTGGAAATTATAGTTGGAGTATTAGGAGTAGCAATAGTAGTTGTGGTAGTAGCAGTTGTTGCAAAAGTGGTAGTAGAGTAGTAGCAGTGGTACCAGTAGTCGTGGTCACAGTCATAGTAATAGTATTAGTAGTAGTAGTAGTGGAAGTTGTAGTTGGAGTATTAGGAGGAGGAGGAGTACTAGTAGTAGCAATTGTAGCAGTAGTAGTTGTTGTTGTTGTTGTTGTAGTAGTAGTAGTAATAGTAGTAGTAGCAGTAGTAGTAGCAGCAGTAGTAGTAGTAGAAGTTGTTGTTGTAGTAATAGTAGTTGTATTAGTAGTTGTTGTTGTAGTAGTAGTAGTAGGGGTAGATGTAGTGGTAGCAGTGGTAGTAGCAGAAGTAGTAGTAGAAGTAGGAATAGTAGTCGGGGAAGTAGTAGTTGTAGTAGAAGTAGTAGTAGGATTGGTAGTGGTAGTACTAGTAGTACTAGTAGTAGTAGTAGTAGGAGCAGTAGTAGTAACAATATTAGTTGTAGTAGTTTTAGTTATGTTGGAAGTAGCCGTTGTATTAGTAGCAACAACCACAAGAGCAACAGTAGTAATAGTAGAAGTAGCTGAAGTAGTTTCAGTAGTAGTAGGAGCAGTAGTAGTAGCGGGAGTAGTAGTAGTAGTAGTAGTAGTAGTAATAGGTGTACTAGTTCGAGTAGTTGTAGTAGCAGTAGTGGTAGGAGTAGTAGAAGTGGCTGCAGCAGCAGCTGTAGTAGAAGTAGAAGTAGTTGTTGTTGACATTATTGTTGGAGTATTAGGAATAGTAGTAGTAGAAGCAGTAGTAGCAGTTGTTGCAGTAGTAGGAGCAGCAGCAGTAGTAGTAGTAGATGTAGTAAGGGTAGTAGTATTAGTAGCAATAGTAGTTGTATTAGTAGTAGTAGTTATAGTGGTAGTGGTAGTCGGAGTAGAATTAGTAGTAGTAGTAGTAGTTGTTGTTGTTGTTGTTTGTTATTGTTGTTGTTGTTGTTGTTGTTGTAGTAGTAGTAGAAGTAGTAGTAGTCATTGAGTATTAGTTGTAGTAGTCATGCTTGTAGTAGGAGTAGCAATAGAGGTGCCAATAGTAGTAGTCACAATCATAGTAATAGTAGTAGTAGTAGTAGTAATTATGGAGGTTATAATTCGAGTATTAGGAGTAGTAGTTGTTGTTGTTGTAGTAGCAGATGTAGCAGAAGTAGAAGTATTTGTTGTAGTAGTAGTAGTACCAGAAGTAGTAGTAGCAGTCGTAGTAATAGTAATTGTAGTAGTAGGAGTGCAAGTTGTAGTTGGAGTATTAGGAGTAGTAAGTGTAGTAGTAGTAGCAGTTGTAGCAGTAGTAAGTAGTTGCAATAGTAGTAGCAGTAGTAGTAATAGCCGTACTAGTAGTAGTAGGAATAGTACTAGTAGTAGTAGTTGTTGTTGTTCTAGTAGTAGTAGTTGGAGGAGGAGTAGTAGTAGTAATGACAGTAGTAATAGTAGTATTAGTAGCGCTAGTAGTAGCAGTTGTTGTAGTAGCAACAACCGCAGTAGTAGTAGAAGTAACGGAAGTAGTTTTAGTAGTAGTAGGAGTAGTAGTAGTAGGTGTAGTAGTAGTTGGAGTCGTAGTAGTAGTAGCAGTTGTAGTGGTAATAATAGTTGTAGTATTAATAGCAGTAGTAGTAGCAGTAGTAATTGGCATACTAGTAGTAGTAGTAGTAGTAGAAGTAGTAGGAGTAGTAGTACTAGTAGTAGTAGTAGTAGCCGTAATAACAGTAGTATTAGTAGTAGTTGAGATAGAAAAGCAACGGTAGAAGTAATAATAGTTGTAGTAGGAGCGTTAGTTGTAGTAATAGTAGTGGTAGTACGAGTGTTAGGAGTAGTAGTTGTTGTAGTAGTAGTCGGAGATGTAGGAGTCGTGGTCCTAGTAGTAGCAGCATCATCAAGAATAGTAATAGTAGTAGCAATAGTAGTAGCAATCGCAGTAGTAGTGGTAGTGGTAGTACCAGCAGCAGTAGGAGAAGTAGTAGTAATAGTACTAGTAGTATTAGTTATTGTAGCACTAGTAGTAGTAATAGTAGCAGTAGTAGTAGTTTGAGAAGTAGCAGTGGTAGCGGTACTCACAGCAGCAGCAACAGTTGCAGCGACAGTGGCCACAGTAGTAGCGACAGTAGCGATGGCGAAGGCAATAGTAGCTGTAGTAGTAGCGGTGGTAGTAGTCGTACTACAAATGATAGTAGTTGCAGCAGTAGTAGAAGCAATATTAGTTGTAGTACTTGCAGTAGTAGTAGTAGAAGCAACTAAATTAGTAGTAGTAGTAGTAGAAGTAGTAGTAGCAGTAGTTGTTGTAGCAGTAGTAGTAGAAGCAGTATTAGTAGTAATAGTATCTGCTGTATAGAAGTTGTAGTAGCAACAGTAGTAGTGGAAGTAGCAATAGCAGTTGTAGTAGTATTAGTGGTAGCAGCAGTAGCTGCTGCGGCAGCAACAATATCAAGAGTAGTTTTAGTAGTAGTAGTAGTAGTAGTAGTAGTAGTAGTAGGAGCAATAGTGGTAGTAGTATCAGTAGTAGTGGCAACAGTAGCAGTAGTTGTAGCCATAGTAGCAATAGTTGTAGCACTACTAGTATTAGTAGTATTAGAAGTTTGAGTAGTAGCGATAGTAGCATCAGTAGTAGTAATAGTAGTGGCAGTAGCAGTAGTAGCGGTAGTGGTAGTAGCGGTAGTAGCAGTCACAGTAGTAGTAATTATAGTGGTAGCTGCACCAATGGTAGTTGCTATAGTAGTAGTAGCAGAAGTAGTAGCAGTAGTTCTAGCAATAGTACTGGTAGTAGTTGTTGTAGCCACTGCAGTAGTAGTAGTAGTAGTAGCAGCAGTAGGAGGAGGAGGAGGAGGAGGAGGAGGAGTAGTAGTAGTATTAGGAGGAGTAGTAGCAGCAGCAGCAGCAGCAGTTGTAGTAGTAGTATCAGCAGCAGCAGTAGTAGTAGTAGTAGCAGTAGTAGTAGTAGCAATACTAGTAGTAGCAGAAGAAGTAGTAGTAGTAGTAATAGTGTTATTAGTTGTAATAGTAGTACTTGTATTTGCATAATAGTAGCAGACACCGTTGCAAAACTACAACTTGTAGTTGCAGAGGTAGTAGCAAAAGTGGCAGTAGTAGTAGAAATTATAGCCGCAGTAGCAGTAGTTGTAGCAGTTGTAAGAGAATTAGTAGTAGGGGTAGTAGTAATAGTAGTAGTAGTAGTAGTAGTAGTAGTAGTAGTTGTAAGAGAAGCAGTCGTAGGTTTAGGGGTAGCAATAGTACTAGTCGTAGTAGTAGCAGCAGCAGTAACGATAGTTGTAGTAGTAGCAATAGTGGTAGTTGTAGTTGTAGTAGTAGTATCTGTTGTAATGATAGTAGTAGTAGTAGTAATAGTACTAGATGTTGTTTTTGTAGTAGTTGTAGTAGTAATGCTGGAGGTTGTAGTAGTAGTAGGATTGGTAGTAGTAGCAGTAGCAATAGTAGTAGTTGTTGTTGTCCTATTAGTAGTAGTAGAAATTGTTACAGTGGTAGTAGCAGTAGTAGTAGTTGTAGTAGTAATCCTAGTAGTAGTAGTTGTTGTAGTAGTAGTCCTAGTAGTAGTAGCCCTAGTAGTAGTAGTCCTAGTAGTAGTAGTAGAAATAATAATGGATGTTGTTGTTGTTGTTGTTGTTGTTGTTGTAATAGGAGTCATAGTAGAAGTAGTATTAATGTTAGTATTAGTGGTTGTAGCAGTCGCAACAGCAATAGCAACAATTGTAGTATTAGTAATAGGAGTAGTTGTTGTTGTAGTAATAGTAGTAGTAATAGTAGTAATAGTAGTTGTAGTTGTAGTAGAAGTAGTAGTGGTGGTGGTGGTAGTAGTAAAAGTAGTAACAGTAGTAGTGGTAGTAATCGTAGTAGTAGCAGTAGGAGTAGTTGCATGAGTAGTAGTTGTCGTAGTAGCAGTAGGAGTAGTAGTAGCTATTACAGGAGAATTAGGACTAGTAGAAGTAGTAGTAGTAGTAGTAGCAATAGTAGTTGTAGTAGTAGCAGTAGCAGTTGTAGAAGTAGTAGTTATTGTTGTTGTAGCAGTTGTAGTAGTTATTGTTGTAGTTGTAGTTGGAGTATTAGCAGCAGCAGTTGTAGTAGTATTACAATTAATAGAAGAGGCAGTAGTAGCAGCAGTGGTAGTAGTAGTTGGAGAAGTTGTAATAGTAATAGTAACAGTAACTGCAGTGGTGTAATAGTAGAACAAGTAGAAGTAGTAGTAGTAGTATGAGAAGTAGTAGTAGGATGAGTAGTTGCAGTAGCTGTAGTAGTTATAGTAGTAGTAGTAGTTGTGGTAGCAGTAGTAGTAGTTGTAGAAGTAGAAGTGGTGGTCGTAGAAGTTGTACTAGTTGTAGTAGCAATAGAGACAGCAATTGTGGTGGTAGTAGTAGTGGTAGCGGCAATTGCGACAGCAGTAATAGTATACTAGTAGGTTTTGTTGTACTAACAGCAGTGGCAGCAGTGGTAGCAGTAGCCGTAGTTGTAGTTGTAAAAGTAGTAGTAGTAGGAGTAGTAGTAGTAGTAATAGTAATAGTAGCAGGTGTAGTAACAGTAGTAGTAACAATATTATTAATAGTAGTAGTAATAGTAGCAGTAGCAGTAATAGTAGTAATAGTAGTAATAGTAGCAACAGAAGCATTAGTAATAATAGCAGTAATACTAGTAGCAGCAGTAGTACTAGTAGTAGTAGTAATTGTAGTGGTCGTAGTAGCAGTAGTACTAGAAGTAATAGTAGTAATAGTAGTTGTTGTTGTTATTGTAGTACTAGTAATTGCAGAAGTAGTAGTTTTAGTAATAGTAGTCGTAGTTGTTGTACAACAATAGTAGTAGCAGTTGCAGCAGTAGCAGTAGTAGTAGCAACAGCAGTAGTAATAGTAGTTGAACTAGCTGAAGTAGTAGGAGCCATAGTGGTAGTAGAAGTAGTAGTAGTAATAGTAGCTGTAGTAGCGATAGTGATAGTCATAGCGGTAGTAGCAATAGTAATAGCGGTAGTAGCAGCAATAGAATTAGTAGTAGTAGTTGCTATAGCAACAGTTGTTGCAACAGTTGTAGTAGTAGCAGTAGTAGTTATAGTAGTACTACACGCAGCACTTGTAGTAGTAGCAATAGCTGCTATAGTAGTAGTTGTTGTTGTTATTGTTGTAGTAGTAGTCGTCGGAGTAATAGTAGTAGTAGTAGCAGCAGTACTAGTAATTGTAGTAGTCATAGTGGTAGTAGTAGTAATAGTTGTAGGAGTAGCAATAGTAGTAGTAGTTGCAGTCATAGTAGTAGCAGTCATTATAGTAGCAGCAGTAGTTAAGTAGTAGTAGCAGAAGTAGTAGTAGCCATAGGAGTAGTAGTAGTAGTAGTAGTAAGAGTTGCTGTAGTAGATGTAGTAGTAGTAGTAGCAGTATTAGTAATAGTCGAAGTAGTAGTGGCACTAGTAGTAGTTTTAGTAGTAGTAGAAGTAGTAGTAGGAGTAGTTGTAGTAGAAGTAGTAGTAGTTGTTGTTATAGTAGCAGGAGTAGTAATAGAAGCAGCAACAGCAGCAGCAATAGTAGAAGTAGTAGGAGTAGTAGTTGTAATAGTAATAGATGTTGTAGTTGTAGTTGTTGTTGTAGTAGTATTAGCTAAAGTTGTAGTGGGAATAGCAGTTGTAGTAGTAGGAGTAGGAGTAGTAGAAGAAGTAGTAGTAGTAGTAGTAGTTATCGTAGTAGTAATAGCAGCAGTAATAGTAGTAGTAGCAGCAGCAGTAGGAGTACTAGTAGCAGTTGTTGATGTTGAAGTAGTAATAGAAGTAGTTGTAGTAGTGTTAGTAGCATTAGTACAAGTAGTTGCTACAGTAGTAATAGTAGTAGTAGTAATAGTAGTACTAATAGAAGTAGTAGTAGCTGTTGTTGTAGTATTGGTACTAATAGTAACAGCAGTAGGAGAAGTAGTAGTAGTCGTAATAAAAGTAGCGGTGGTAGAAGTGGTAGTCGCAATAGTAGCTGTAGTAGCCATCATAGCTACTAGAGCAGAAGGAGTAGATGTAGTAGTAGTAGAAGCAATAGTAGTGGCATTTGTAGCAGTACTATCATTCGTAGTAGCGCCAGTACTAGTGCTTCTGGTACTGCTACTACTACTCCTATTACTACAAGTACTATTGCTACTATGACTACTACTATTGCTACTACTCCAACTGGTACTACTTCCACTCTTACTGTGACTACTGCTACTACTTTTGTTGCTTCTAATACTCCAAGTACTTCTACTACTACAACTATTTCTCCTAATACTACTTCTATAATTACACTTACTACTCCTCCTACTTCTTCTATTACTACGACTACTACTACTGCTACTACTACTGCTACTTCTACTCTACCATGTCTACTTCTAGTATTGCTAATAGTACTACTGCCACTACGACTACTACTACTACAACAACAACAACTACTACTACTATTACAACTACTGCTATTACTATTGCTACTACTACTACTACTTGTATTGCTACTACTGTTGCTAATGCTAGTCCAACTACTGATACTACAAATACTTCTACAACAACAACAATGATAACAACTTCTACTTGTACTTCTGCTCTCTTGTTGCTACTTCTACTACTACTACTACTACTCCTACACTACTGCTACTTCGACTACTACTACTTCTATTGCTCCTGCTAGTACTAGCACTACTACTACTACTACTGCAACTACTGTTACAGCTACTACTACTACTACTCCTGTTGCTACTACTACTACTACTTTTGCTATTACTGGTAGCACTACTACTCATACAACAACTTCTACTGCTACAACTACTACAACTTTTGCTTCTACTACTACTACTACTAATACTACTACTACTGCTGCTAGTACTACTTTCACTACTACTGCTTCGGCTACTTATACTACAATTACTACTACTATTACTACTACTGCTGCGAGTACGACTGCTACTACTATTACTGTTTCTACTACTAGTACTAGTACTACTACAAATACAACTACTCGTACAATGGCTACTACTACTACTAGTATTACTACTACAACAACTACTGTTGCTGCAGCTGCTATTACTACTATTGCAATTGCTACTACCACCACTAGTATTATTCCTACTACTTCTACTACTGCTACAATAGCTACTACGACTAATACCACTACTACAGCTATAGCTTTTGTTGCTGCTACTACTGCTGCTGTAGCTGCTGCTGCTACTACTACTTCTACTACTCCTTTTGCTTCTACAACTACAACTACTGCTACTACTACTACTACAACTACTAATACAACTATTATTACTACTACTTCTACAACAACTACTACAGCTACGACTACTATTGCCACTAGTACTGCTACTGCTACTACTACTGCAACTATTATTACTACTACTACGACTACTACTACCTCTATTGCTACAACAACTACTACTCCTATTGCTAAACCTACTCCTACTACTTCTACTACTGCTACAATTACTACTTCAACTACTACTACTACCATGACTGCTACTACTACAACTACTACCACAACAACAACAACTACTATTACTAATTCTGATACAACTACAAGTACTACCAGCACTACTGCTACTATTGCTGCTACTACTATAACAACAACAACTACTACTACTACCATAACTACTAATGCTACAACAACAACGATAGCTACTACTACTACTACTAGTACAACAGCTACCACTGCTACTACGGCTACTACTACTACTACTTCTACTATTACTACTACTACTACTACTACTATCACTAATACTACTCCAACAACTACGACTATTACTACTACTAACACTACCAGTACTACTACTACTACTACCACCACTACTACTACTATTATAAATACTCCTACCAGGACTACTACCACTACTATGTCCATTACTGCTGCAACTTCTACTGCTACTACAAGTCCTGTTACTGCTAAACTATTGGTAATACTTCTACCACTACTACCACTATTGCAACTGCTACTGCTACTACTAATCATGTTACAGCCACAACTACAAGTACTACTTCTACCCCTACAAC
Organism: Trichopus zeylanicus subsp. travancoricus; assembly: GCA_005019695.1. Lineage (NCBI taxonomy): Eukaryota > Viridiplantae > Streptophyta > Magnoliopsida > Dioscoreales > Dioscoreaceae > Trichopus > Trichopus zeylanicus. The sequence continues at coordinate 9,773 of RXID01016707.1, forward strand.
CGCTGCTACTTTTCTTACTACAACTTCTAATACTACTAGTTCCGCTCTGACTACTACAAGTACTACTGCAACTGTGATAGATACTACTATTACTATTAGTGCTACATCAACTAGTACTACTTACGCTACTACTACTAGGAGAATAGCTAGCACTACTTGTATAACTACTACTATTGCTACTATTATTGCACCAACTACTACTATTACTACTACTACTACTGCTGCTGCTATTGCACTTGCTACTGCTCCTACTAATTGTGCTACTACTACTACTACTACTACTAAGACTTCCGCTACTGCTATAACTATTGCTGCTACTACTACTACTGCTACTACTACAATTATTAGTACGCCAAGTACTCTTACCGCTACTACTACTCCTCCTACTACTACTACAACAACTACAACTACTAGCACTACTACAACGTAAACTACAACGACTACTGCCACTACCACGGCTTCTAATACTACAACAGCTACTACTACTACTACTACTACTACTACTACTATTTTTGTTGCTACTACAGCTGCTACTCCTAGCACATCTACTACTAATACTACTGCTTTTACAACTATTACTACAACTTGCTACTAATACTACTACTAGTACTACTGCTACTACTACTACTGCTCCTCTTCCTCCTCCTGCTACTACTACCACTTCTACTACTCGTACTATCACATTTGCTACTATTAATACTATTACTACTACTACTACTACTACTACTACTACTGCTGCTGCTGCTGCTGCTGCTGCTGCAACTACTTCTGCAACTACTTTCTCTACTACCACGAAAACTTCTACTTCTAATCCTTCTCCTATTACTACTACTACTTCTGCTCCTACTACTACTACTACCACTACTACTATTGTTGTTGTTGCTGCTACTGCTGTTACTACTACTACTACTACTACCACTATGACTACAATAATAACAACAACTACAACTGCTGCTGCTACTACTACTACTATGATTACTACTACTGGTGCTGCTAATACCTCTACTACCGCTACTACTACTAGTGCTACTAATACTGCCGGTACTTCTACTACTACAACAACAGCTACTACTACTACTACTACTACTTCTACAACTATGACTACTACTACTTTTAAGGCTACCGCTACTACTGCGATCACTGCTACTAATGCTACTACTACTATAGGTACTACTATTACCACCACCACCACCACCACCACTACTACAACTACCACCATTATTATTAATACTGCTGCTACTATTACTATACTACTACTACAACTACTACTACTAGCACAACTGCTACTCCAACAACCACTAGTATTACCACTGCTAATACAACAACAACAACTACTACTACTACCATAACTACTACTACCATGACTACTACTACTATGACTATTACTGCTGCTACTATTACTCTTATTCTACTACTACTGCTGCTATTGCTACTACCGGTACTACTACTGATACTCTTACTACTTCTTCTATGACTACTACTATTACTTCTGCAACTAAAATAGCTGCTACTGTTACTGCTATTACTGCTCATACAAGTACTACTGCTTACACTGCAACCAATATAGCCACTTTGGTTGATACTGTTACTACAACTGCTACTACTACAAGTACAGCCACTACTTTTGCTACAATTACTGCTATTACTACTACTGCTACTACTAAAGTTGCTGCTCTTGTTACTCCTGCAACTAATACAGCTACTACTACTACTCCTACTGCTACATAGACTCGTACAACGATTATAACTACTATTGAGACTACTACTACTACTACAGCTGCCGCTGCTACTAATAGTACTAAAATAACTACTACTGCTGCTACAACTACTACGACTACTACAACTACTGCTACTACATCTACTACTACTTCAGTTGCTACTACCACTACTGCTACTACTACTACTGCTGCTATTACAACTACTGCAAGAACTACTACTACTACTACTACTACAAATACTACTATTACTGCTACTGCTACTACCCTTAGTACTACTACTGATACAACTACTTCAACTACTACTACTACAACTATTGCTGCTGCTACTACTAGCACTGCTCCACCTCCTCCTCCTTCTCTTGCTATTAGTACTACTACAACCAGTAGTGCCACATCTACTACTACAACTACTAATGCTACTCTTACTACTACTACTGCAACTACTAAGACTACTACTCCTCCTACTACTACTACTACTGCGACTACTACTACTACTACTACTACTACTACTACTACTACTACTACTCCTCCTACTACTACTACTACTGTTGCTGCTACTACTACTACTACTACCACCACTACTAGTTCCACGACTACTACTACTACTAGTAATTCTACTACTATCAATACTACTACTACTATTACTTGTTCTATTACTAATACTACTATAACTGTAGCTACTACTCCCGCTACGCCAACTAATACCTCTATAATTACTACTACTATGACATCGACCACTACTATTGCTACAAGTACTACTACTAGTACTACTACTTCAATGCTACTACTGCTCTGCCACTACTACTACTACTATGAGTAATACTCCTACTACTTCTTGGACTACTACTTCTACTACTGCAAATATTAATATGACTGCTACTACTGCTACTACTATTATAATGACTACTACTACAACTACTAATCCTGCTGCTACTCTTACTACTACAACTACTAGAACAACAACAACTACTACTACTACTGCTACACCTACTACTACAACTGCTACTATGACCTCCACTACCGCTACTGCTACTACTATGACAACTACTACTACTATTACTACTCCTACTACTACTACTATAACTACTACTACTCCAACTAGTATTCCTTCCCCAACACATATTCCTACTACTACTCCCACTAGTACCACCACCACTACTACAACAACTACTATTACTACAACAACAACAACAGCTACTGCTACTGCTACTACTGTTACTACTACTTCTACTTCTACAACAACTACTATTACTACTACTACTTCTACGACTACTACTACAACTACTACTGCAACCACCACTACTACTAATGCTTCTAATACAACAACTACTACTACTGTTGCTGCTATTACTACAACTACTATTACTCTTTCTACAACTACTACTAACATCACTACTACTACTACTACCGCTACTCCTACTACTACGACTATCACTACTACTACCATTAATAATACAACAACTACTACTACAACTACTACTCCCACAACTACTAGTACTACAACTACTGCAATTACAACTACTATGCCTGCTACTTCTTTTACTACTACTACTCTACTATTACTATTATTACTACTATTGCTACTGCTACTCCTGCTACTACTATTACAACCACTACTCCTACTGCTGCTACTACTACTTCAATGATTATTACAATAACTATAACTGTTGGCACTACTACTACCACTACTACAACGACTACTACTACTACTTGTAATACTATAATTGCTACTACTACAACAACTACTACTTCTCAAACAGCTACTACTACTACTCCTACTATTACAACAACTACTACTGCTACTACTACTACTACATCTACTACTAATACTGCTACTTCTACAACAACTACTCCAACTATTACTACTGCTAGTACTACGACTAATGCTCCTCCTCCTCCTACTACTACTAGCACTACTACTACTAGTACTACCACATTTACCATGACAACTACTACTACTACTACCACTACAACTACTACTACTACAGCAACTACTACTACTACTAAAACTACTACTACCTCTACTACTACTACTTCTCTTATTACTGCTACTACTTTTGCTACTACCACCACCACCACCACCACCACCACTACTACTATTGCTGTTACTACCGCTATTGCTACTACTTTGACTACAACTCTTACTTCTACTACAACAACAACAATAACTACTACTACTACTACCGTTATTACTACTACTTCTACTTCTGCTACTACTATTCCTACTTGTATTACTACAACAACTGCAACTACTGCTACTGCTACTACAATGACTACTACTTCTGCTGCTCCAACTGCTACTACTATTGCTACAACTAGTCCTTTTACTACAAGTACAACTACTACCACTGCTATTATTGCCACTACTACTACTACTCGTACTGCTACTACTACTACTACCTCTACTACTACTATTGCTGTTACTACTATTGCACTACTACTACAACAACTACTACTAGCACTAATACTACTCCAACAACTACTACTATTGCTACTACTAACATTACTACTACTGCTACTCCTATAATTGCTCGTACCAGGACTACTACTACTACTACGTCCACTACTGCTACTGCTACTACTACTGCTACTACTAGTTCTGTTACTACTACAACTACAGGTACTACTACTACCACTACTACTACTACTACAGTTCCTACTACTACTTCTAATACTGCTAGTTTCGTTATGACTGCTACAACTACTACTGCAACTTCAATAGCCGCTACTATTACTACTAGTACTACAACTACTAGTACTACTTATGCTACTACAACTACTACAACAACATCTACTACTTGTACAATTACTATTATTGCTATTACTGCTACAACTACTATTGTTGCTGCACTTGCTGCTACTGCTACTAATACGGCTACTACTACTACTACTACTGAGACTTCCACTATTACCACAACTTTTACTACTACGACTACTACTACTACTACTCAGATTGCTACTACTACTACTATAGAAGCTACTAATAATACTATTGCAACTCCTACTACAGCTACTACTTCTATAGCAACTCATGCTGCTGCTACTGCTACTACTTCGACTGCAACTGATGCTGCTACTACTACTACAACAATAACTACTACTACTAATACTTCTACTACTACTAGTACTGCAGCTGCTATTGCTACTACAACTACTATTACTACTATTGCTACTACTAATACTAGTACTAGTACTACTACTACTACTACTACAAATACCACGATTACAGCTACTGCTGCAACCCTTACTACTAAGTTTAATTCTACCACATCAACTACTACTACTACTACTACTTCTACTACTACTACTATTACTAATACTACTACAACTACTACTACTTGTACTGCTCCTCCCCCGC
>RXID01016708.1:0-17253 GCA_005019695.1 Trichopus zeylanicus subsp. travancoricus
CTACTGCCACTTCTGCTACTACTACTACTATTGCGACAACCAGTCCATTTACAAGTAGCACTACTATAACCACAACTACTACTGCTACTACTACAATAACTACTACAACTACTGCTACTACTACTACAACTTCCACTACTACTACTACTAGTACTACCACTACTACTACTACTACTACTACTACCACCACCACCACCACTACTCGTACTACAACTACCTCTACTACTACTACTACTTTTGCAACTACAACTACTACTCCAACAACTACTACTCCTACCACTATTACTACTACGATGATTACTACTTCTACTACTACTACTATTTCTACTACAACTACTACTACTGCTACACCTACTGCTACTACTACTGCTATTATTACAACAACAACAAATACTACTACTACTACTACTTCTACTACTTTTACTTCTACTACTACAACTTCGTTACTACAACTACTGCTACTATTTCTACTCCTACTCCTGAAACAACTCCTGCAATTACTTCGGCTACTACTACTACTACTACTACTACTACTACTACTACTACTACTACTACTACTACTCATATTACTAGTACTGCTACTACTGCTACAACTACTACTACTTCTGCTACTACTACAACAATGACTACTACAACTTCTGCTATGGGTACAACTGCTACTATTACTACTACAACAGCTACTACATCTACTACAACTACTGCTACTACTTCTACTACTACTAACACAACTACTACTACTCCTCTACTACTACAACTACTACTACAAGAATTGCTACTACTCCAATAGCTACTACTATCACTACTATTAATACTACCATGACTACTATAGCTACTACTATAACAACAACTCCTACTATTACTACTTCTACTACAACTTATTTTATAGTTACTATTACTACTACTGCTGCTACTACTACTTTTACGGCTACTACTACTACTACTACTTCTACTACTACTGCTGCTACTACCACTAGTACTCTTACTGCTACTATAACAACTCCTACTAATACTACAACAACTACTACTGCTACTTCTTCTACTGCTACTACTACTAATACTACTACTAATACTACTACTACTACTACTACTACTACCACTACTACTACTACTACTACTACTACTACTGCAACTTCTGCTACCGCTACTACTGCGACTCATTCTCCTACTACAACTACAACTACCAATACTTCTCCTACTACAGCTACTACTAATACTAGTACTACTACTACTGCTGCAACAACTACTACTATTACTACTGCTACTACTACTATGACTACTACTACTGCAACTACTATTAAAACTAATACTAGTACTACTACAACTACTACTCATATTACTGTACTTATTGCTGCTCATACCACCACTACTACTACTGCTATTACTCATATTACTTCTACTATTGCTACAACTCTTTATACTACTATTACTACTACTACAAGTACCGCTACTTCTCTTACTAGTACTATTACTACTGCTACTACTACTGCTCCTGCTACTACGACTACTGCTACTACCACTATTGCTACTACTACTATTGTTACTACTACTAATATTACTCCTACTACTACTATTACTTCTATTATTACTGCTGTTACTACTACTGCTGCTACTACTACTACTACCACTACTACTACTCCAACTACTACTACTACTAATACTGCTACTACTACTACTACTACTACTGGTACTAGTGCTAATGCCACTAGTACTATGACCACTGCGACTACTATAACAACTATTGCTACTTCTACAACCACTATAACAACTTCTACTACTTCTACTATAATTGCTACTACTACTACTACTATCAAAACAAATACTGCTATCGCTACTGCTACTACTATGACTTCTTCTCCTACTATTAGTACTACTACAACAAATACTACTACTTCTCCTACTACTTCTACTACTACTATTACTACTACAACTACCCTAGCTACTGCTACTTTTGCTACTAGTACCACTACTACTACTTCTACTACTAGTACTACTATTACTATTGCTACAACAACAACTCCTACTCCTACTACTACTACTTCTTCTACTCCTACTACTACTACTTCTTCTACTATTACTCATGCTACTACTACTACTTCTGCTACTACCACTACTGCTACTATTGCTACTGCTACCCCTACTACTACTACTACTACTAATAGCAATAGTAGCAAAGTAGTCATAGTAGTTGGCACAGCCATAGTAGCAGTAGTAGTAGTTATTATTGTTATAGTAGTAGTAGTTGTTGTTGTTGTAGTAGTAGTAGTAGTAGTAGCAATAGTTGTAGTAGATGCAGTAGTAGCAGTATTGGCAAAAAAAAAATTTGTATTAGTAGTAGTAGCAGACGTAGCAGTAGCTATGGTAGTAGTTGTAGCAGAGGAAGTAGTAGTTGTAGTAGCTATTATAGAAATAGTAGTCATAGTTGTAGTAGTAGTTGTGTTAGTAATGATAGTTCCAGTCGTAGTAGTAATATTAGTGATAGCAGTAGCAGTAGCAGTAGCAGTAGCAGTAGTAGTAGTAGTAACAGTGCTAGTAGAAGTCGTAGTATTAGTAGTAGTAGTAGTAGTAGTAGTAGTAGTAGTAGTAGTAGTAGTAGTAGTAGGAGTAGTAGTGGTAGTAGTAGTAGTAGTAGTAACTATAGTAGTATTATTAGTAGTATTAGTAGTAGTAGTAGTATTCGTAGTCGTACTCGTCCGGTATTAGGGGTAGTACTAGGCGTAGTCCCCGAGGCGTCCTCGTCGTTCGTAGTTGTTGTAGTGGTAATTGTAGCGGTAATAGTAGCAAAAGTAGTAATAGCAACAATAGTAGCTGCTGTATTAGTATTTTTGGTATTAGTAGTAGCAGTAGCAGAAGGAGGTGGAGCAGTAGTTATCGGAGTAGCAGTTGCAGTTGTAGTAGGAGTAGTAGCAATAGCATTGGCAGTAGGAGTATCATTAGTAAAAATAATAGTAGTTATTGTTGTAGCAGGAGTTGTAGTAATAGTAGTAGTAGGAGTAGAGAAAATAGTAGCAATAGTATTAGTGGTAGATCAGCAGTTGTAGTAGTAATAGTAGCAGCAGTAGTTGTAGTAGTAGTAGTAGTAGTAGAAGTAGTAGGAGCAGTAGTAGTAGTATTAGTAGCCATAGCACTATTTGTTATAATAGTAGTTGTAGTAGTCGCAATAGTCATAGGAGTAGGAGAAGTAGTTGTAGTAGTAGCAATAGCCGCAGCAGCAGCAGTCGTAGCAGTAGCAAGGGTAGTATCATTTGTAGTAGTAGTCATAGTAGTATTAGTAGTAAATGAAGTAGTAGAAGAAATTGTAGTAGTAGAAGTAGTAGTAGTTGTTGTAGTAGTAGAAGTAGTAGTAGTAGGGGCAATAGTAGTGGTAGTAGCGGCAGTTGTCGCAGAAGTAGCAATAGTAGTAGTAGTATCAACAGCAGCATCAGCAGTAGCAGTAGCAATAGTAGTTGTAGTAGTTATTGTAGGAGAAGATGTAGTAGTGGTAGTAATAGTGGTCGTATTAGTAGTAGCAATAGTAGCAATAGTAGTTGCAGTAGTAGCAGAAGTAGTTGTAGTAGTAGTCGTAGTTGCAGTCGCAGTATTAGTACTTATAGTAGCAGTAGTAGTAGCTATAGTCTTAGTAGTAGTAGTAGTTATAGTAGTAAAATTTGCTATAGTAGAAGTAATAGTACTAGTATAAGTAGTAGTAGTAGTATTAGTAGTAGTAGTTATTATTGTTGTAGCGGCAAGAGTAGTCGTAGCAGCAGTAGTAGTAGTAGTAATAGTAGTCGCAAAAATAGTCACATTAGTAGTAGTAGTAGTAGTCGTGGTAGTAGCAGTAGCAGTAGTAATAGTTATAGCAGAAGCAGTAGTGGTAGTAGTAGTAGTAGAAGGATTAATAGTAGGTCTAGTAGTCATAGTAGTAGTAGTTGTTATTGTTGTTGTTGTAGCAGCAGTAGCAGCAGTAGCAACACAACATCAGTAGCAGCAGTAGTAGTAATAATAGTAGTAGCAGAAGTAGTAGTGGTAGCAGTGGTAGCAGTAGCAGCAGGAGCAATAGTAGTAATGGTAGTAGAACTAGTAGGAGAAGTGGTAGTAGTAGCAGTAGGTGTAGTGGCAGCATTTGTAGTAAAAATAGTAGGAGTAGCAGCAGTAGTAGTGGCAGCAGTAGTTGTAGAAGAAGTTGCACGAGCAGTAGTAGTTGGAGTAGTGGTAGTAGTAGGAGTATTAGTAACAAAAGTAGCGATAGTATTTATATCCATAGTTGTAGTAGTAGCAGCATCAACTATAGTAGAAGTGATAGTAGTAGTACAGTTATTAGGAACTGTAGTAGCAGTAGTAGAAGTAGTTGAAATAGTAGCAGGAGTAGTAGTAGCAGTAATAGCTGCAACAACAGTAGTAGAAGTAGTAGTAGCAGAAGTAGAAGTAGTAGCAGTAGTAGTAACAATAGTAGCAGCAGTAGTAGTAGCAGTAGTTGAAATAGTAGCAGCATAGTAGTTGTAGTAGTAGTGGCAGTAGTAGGAGCAGTAGCAGTAGTAGTGTAGTAGTAGCAGTTGTACTAATAATATTGTAATAGTGGTAGCAATAGTAGTTATAGTAATAGTTGTAGTAGTAGTAGGACTAGGAGTAGGAGTAATAGTCGATTTAATAATAGTAGTAGTAGTAGTGGTAGTTCCGGCAGAAGTAGTAATAGTAGTAGTAGGAGGAGGAGTTGTAGTAGTAGTATTAGTAATAGTAGTATTAGTAGTAGTGCTTGTAGTAGTAGTAGTAGTATTAGTTGTAGTAGTTGGATTAGTAGTAAGAGTGGCAGTAGTGGCTGTTGTAATAGCAGCAGCAGCAGTAGTACCAGCCGTAGTGGTAGCTACATCAATAGTAGACGTAATATTTGTAGTTGTAGTAGTAGTAGCAGTAGCAATAATAGGAGTAGTTGTTGTTGTAATAGTCATAGTAGTAGCAGTAGTAGGAGTAGTAGTAGTAGTAGTAGTAGTAGTAGAAGGAATTGTAGAAGTAGTAGTAATAACAGTAGTAGTAGAAGAAGAAGTACTAGTGGGAGTTGTAGCAATAGTTATCATCGTCGTAGTAGTAGTATTAGTAGTTGTTGAAGAAGTGGTAGTTGTAGTAGTAGTAGTTGTAGTAGTTGGAATAGCAACTGTAGCAGCAGCAGTTATACTAGTAGTAGTTTTTTGTTGTTGTTGTTGTAGAGGAAGAGAAAGTAGAAGTAGTAGTCATAGTAGTAGTGGTAGTCGGAGTAACAACAGCAGCAATAGTACTAGTAGAACTAGTAGTAGTGGTAGTAGTAGTACTATTAGTAGTAGCAGTAGTAGCAATTGTAGTGTTGGTAGTGGTAGCAGTAATAGTAGTAGTAGTAGCAGTAGTAGCAACAACAGTAGTAGTACTAATAGTAGTAGTAGTAGTAGTTGTTGTTGTTGTAGTAGTAATATGAATAGGTGCAGGAGAAGTAGTAGTTGTAGGAGTAGTTGTGGTAGTAGTAGGAGTAGTAGTAGCAGTAGTACTAGTGCTAGTTGTAGGTACAGTTGTAGTCATTATTGTTGTTGTTGTTGTAGTAGTAGTTATAGAAATAGCAGTAGTAGGAGATGTAGTTTCACTAATAGTAGTAGTCGTCATTATAGTAGTAGTTGTTGTTGTTGTAGTAGCAATAGTAGGAGTAGTAGTTATAGTTGTACTAGTAGTTGTAGTAGTTGTTATTGTAGTAGCAGTAGTAGTGTTAGTAGTCAACAACAGTAGCAATAGTAGTAATAGTTGTAGTAGTTGTCGCAGTAGTAGGAGTTGTAGTAAGAGCAATAGTAGGAGTAGGAGTAGGAGTAGGAGTAGTAGTAGCAGCAGTAGCTATAGTCGTAGTAGGAGCAGAAGTAGGAGTTATAGTAGTAGTCGCAGCAGCAATAGTAATAGTAGTAGTTATTGTTGTGGCAACAGTAGTAGTAGTAGTAGCAGGAGTAGTAGGAGTAGTTGTAGGAGTAGGTGTAGGAGTAGTTGTAGTAGTTGTAGTGGGTAGTTGTAGTAGTAATAGTAGTAGTAGTTGTAGTAGCAGTAGTAGTTGCAGTAGGAGTAGTAGTTCTGGTTGTAGTAATAGCAGTAGTAATAGTAGTATTGGTAGTAGTAGTTGTCATAGTAGTCTTAGTCGCAGCAGTAGCAGCAATAGCTATAGTAGCAGTAGTAGTAGTATTAGTAGTAGTAGTAGCAGAGGAGTTGTAGTTGCAGCAGTTGTATTGGTAGTAGTAGTAGAGGTGTAGTAGTAGCAGCAGCAGTAGTAATAGTAGAAGTTGGAGTAGGAGCGATAGTAGGAGTAGTCATAGTTGGAGTACGTGTAGTAGTAGTATTTGCAGTAGGAGTCGTAGTAGGAGTAGTAGTAGTAGTAGTTACAGTTGTAGCTATAGTACAATCAAAAGTAGTAATAGGAGTTGTAGCTGTAGTAGTAGTAGTAGCAATAGCTGTAGTACCAAAAGTAGAAGTGGTAGCAGTAGTAGTATTAGGAGGCGCAGTGGCAGCAGTAGTAGTAGCAGTGTTAGTGGCAGTTGTAGTAGCAGTAGTGGTAGTAGTAATAGCAGTAGTAGTTACAGTAGCAGCAGTGGTAGTAGCAGTAATAGTATCAGCAGTGGTAGTAGCAAAAGTAGCAACAGTCGTAGTAGTAGTGGTAGTTGCAGAAGTATTTGTAATTGTAGTACTACTAGTAGTAGTAGTAATAGCAGCAGCAGTTGCAGTAGTAGCTGTAGTATTAGTAGTAGTTGTAGTAGTAGTAGTAGTAGTTGTAGTAGTAGTTGTTGTAGCTATAGTAGTAATAATAGTAGTAGTAGTAGTAGTTTTTGAAGTAGTTGTAGTTGCTGCAGTAGTAGTAATAGTTGTAATAGTAGTCGTAGTAGTAGTAGTAGTAGTACTTGTAGCATCAGTAGTAGTAGTAGCAGTTGTAGTAGATGTAATAGTTGTAGTAGTTGGTGTTGGTGTTGTAGGAGTAGCAGCAGTCATAGGAGTAGTAGTTGTTGTAATAGTCTTTGGAGTTGTTGTAGCAGTAGTAGTAGTAGTAGAAGTAGTAGTGGGAATAGCAGCAGTAGCAATAGTTGTAGTACTAGTAGTAGTAGTTGTTGTTGTTATTGTTGAAGAAGTTGTAGTTGTAGTAGTAGTAGTAGTAGTAGGAATTGTAGCAGCAAGAGTACTAGTAGTAGTAGTGGTTGTTGTTGTTGTAGAGGAAGAAGAAGTAGAAATAGTTGTTGTTGTTGTTGTTATTGTTGTTGTAGATAAAGAAGAAGTAGAAGTAGTAGTCATAGTAGTAGTGGTAGTAGGAGTAACTGCAACAACAGGAGTACTAGTATTAGTAGTACTAGTAGTACTGTTAGTAGTAGCAGTAGTAGCAATAGTAGTGTTGGTAGTGGTTGTAGCAATAGTAGTAGTACTTGTAGCAGCAGCAGTAGTAGTAGTAGCTGTTGTTGTTGTAGTAATAGTAGTACGTATAGTAGTTGTAGTAGTAGTTGGAGTAGTAGTGTGGATTGGTGCTGGAGAAGTAGTAGTAGTAGGAGTGGTAGTGGTAGTAGTAGGGGTAGCAGTAGCAGTAGTAGTAGTGGTAGTAGCAGGAGTAGTTATAGTCATTATTGCTATTATAGTAGTAGTAGAAGAAGTGTTAGTACTAGTACTAGTAATTGTATTAGTAGTAGTTGTAGTAGTAGTAATAGTAGTAGTAGGAGTTGTAGTTGTACTGCTAGTAGTAGTCGTACTAGTAGTAGTTGTTGTAGTAATAGTCGTAGTTTGACTTGGAGTAGAAGTAGAAGTAGGAGTAGTCATAATTGGAGTAGTGGTAGTAGTACTAGTTGTGGTAGATGTTGTAGAAGGAGTACTAGTAGTAGTAGTAGTTGCAGTTGTAGCAGTAGTAGTAGTAGTGTTAGTTACAGTAGTAGTGGTAGCAGTAGTAGGAGTCGCAGTGGCAGTAGTAGTAGTAGCATTAGGAGTCGCAATGATTGTAATAGTAGTAGCAGTAGTAGTTCCAGTTGTAGTAGCAAAAGTGGTAGTAGTAGTGACAGAAGTAGTAGTAGTATCAGTAGTAGTAACAATAGTAGCAGTGGTAGTAGCAGTAGTAGCAGCGGCAGCAATAGTAGCAACACAAGCAATAGTCATTATAGTAGTTGTATTTGTAGTAGTGTTAGAAGTATTAGTAGTAGTAGTAATACTAGCAGCAGTAGCAGTAGTAGCTGTAGTAGTAGTTGCTTGTTGTTGCTGTTGTAGTAATAGTTGCAGTAGTAGTACTAGTAGTATAAGAAGAAGTAGTAGTAGTAGTAGGGACAGTAGTAGTGCTAGTATTAATAGAATTAGTGGTAGTGGTAGTATTAGTAGTAGTAATGGTAGTAGTGCTAGTAGTTGTGGTAGTAGTAATTGCACAATAGTAGGAGTAATAGTAGGAGGAGTAGCAGTGGGAGTAGTTGAAGTTGTAGTAGTAGTAGTAGTAGTAGTAGTAGTAGTAGTCCCCGAAGTAGCTTTATTGGCATTTGTAGAACTAGTAGTTGTAGTAGTAGCAGGTGTAGTAGTAGTGGTAGCAATGGTAGTAGTACTCGAAGTAGCAGCAGCAGCAGTAGTAGTAGCAGTTGTAGAAGTACCCAAAGTAGCTGTAATACTAGTTGTGGAAGTACTAGCAATAGTTGTAGTGCAAGTAGTCGTAGTTACAGCAACAGTTGTAGTAGTAGTAGTAGTAGCAATTGTAGTAGAAGTAGCTCTAGTAGTAGTTATAGTTGTAGTGGTAGTGGAAGTAGTAGTAGAAGTAGCAGTAGCAGTAGTTGTCGTAGTAGAAATTGCAGGTTAAGTAGTAGTAGTTGTAGTTGTTGTTGTAGTTGTAGGAGAAGTAGCAATAGTAGTACTAGTAGTAGTAGTTATTATTGTTCTCGTTGTAGTAGTACTAGTTGTTGCAATAGCAGTAATAGCAATGGTAGTAGAAGTTGTAGTAGTTATAGCAGTAGTAGTAGTAGCTATAGTAGGATTTGTAGCAACAGCAGCAGCAGCAGCAGTAGCAGCAGTAGTGGTAGCAGTAGTAGGCATAGGAGTAGGAGTAGTAGTAGTGGTAGTATTAGTAGTTGAAGTGGTGGTAGTAGCAACAGTAGCAGTAGCAATAGTAGCAACAGTAGTAGTAGTTGTATTAGTAGTTGTCACAAAAGTTGTAGTTGTAGCGGCAATAACTATAGGAGTCGCTGCAGCCGTAGGAGTAGTAGTACAATTAAAAGTAGCAGCAACAGTAGTAGTACTAATAGAAGTAGCAATAGTAGCTGTCGTAGTAGAATTAGCAGTAGTAGCCCTAGTAGCAGCAGCAGTAGCAGTAGTAGTAGTAGTAGTAGTAATAGTAGTAGAAGTAGTAGTTGTTGTTGTTGTACTGCGATTAGTAGCAGTGGCAGTAGCCGCAGTAGTAGTAGCAGAAGTCATAGTAGTAGGAGAAGTAGTAGTAGTAGTAATAGTAGCAATATTTGTAGTTGTAGTAGTAGCCGTAGTAGTAGTGGTAGCTGTAGCAGCACAAGCAATAGTAGCGGCAGTAGAAGTTGATGTAGTAGCAATAGTACTAGTTGTAGCTATTGTAGTAGTAACAGCAGTAGTAGCAATAGGAGTGGAAATAATAGTAGTAGTAGTAGTAGTAGGTTCCATAGTAGCACTAGTAGTGTAATAGTAGTAGGCGTTGTAGCTGTATGGTACAGAGGTAGTAGAATCAATAGTAGTTGTAGTAGTAGATGAAGTAGTACTCCTAAATGTAGGGCAGAAGTAGACATCGTAGTAGTAGTAGTAGTAGTAGTACTAGTAGCAGTTGTAGTAGTTGTAGTAGAAGTAGTAGTAGTAGTATAAGCTATAGTAGTAGTAGCAGTAGTAGTATGAGAAGTAATAGTAGTAGAAGTAGCAGCACAAGTAATAACAATAGTAGTAGTAGTAATAGTAGTATTAGCAGTAGTTGTTGTTGTCATTGTAGTTGTGGCCGTAGTAGTAGTAGTAGGAGTAGTAGTAGTCGAAGAAGTAGTAGCAATTGTAGTAGTAGTCGCTGTAGTAGTAGTAGTAGTAGTAGTAGTAGTAGTAGTGATAAGTAGTTGTTGTTGTTCTACCAGTAGTGTTAGTAATAGCAGTAGGAGTAATAGTAATAGTAGTTGTTACAGTGGTAGAAATAGTATTAATAGTAGTTGTTGTTGTTTTTGTTGTTGTAGTTGTAGTAGTCATTGTGGTAGCAGTAGTAGTTGCAGCACTAGTAGCAATAGAAGCAGCAGCAGTAGTAGTAGTAGTAGTAGCCACTTTAATAGTGGTAGTAGTAGCAGCAGCAGCAGCAGTAGTAGTGGTGATAGTAGTAGTAGTCGTAGTAGTAGTAGTTGTAGCAGTCAAAGTAGCAGAAGTAATACTAGTATGAGAATTTGTAATAGCTATAGTAGTAGTAGTACTAGTAGCAGTTATAGCAGTATTAGAAGTGTTAGGAGTCAAAGCCATAGTCATAGCTATAGTAGTAGTAATAGAAGTAGTAGTAGTAGTAGTAGCAGAAGTAGGAGTAGTAGCAATAGTAGTAGTAGTATTAGCAGCGATAGTAGTAGCTATAACAATAATAGTAGTGGAAGCAGCAAAAGCTATAGTAGTATTAGTAGTTGTTGCAGAAGTAGTAGTTTTAGCGACAGTAGCTGTAGGAGTCACAGTAGCCGTTGCAATAGTACTACTAGAAGAAGTAGTAGTAGCAATAGCAATAGAAGTAGCAGGAGTAGTTCTAGTAGTATTAATTGAAGTTGTAGTAGTAGTAGTCGTAGCAGTAGTAACAACAGTAGCCATAGCAGCAACAGCAGTAGTATTAGTAGCAGTAGTAAGAGTATAAGTAGTAGTAGTAGAAGTAGTAGTTGTTGTTGTTGTAGTATGAGTAACAAAAATAGTAGTAGCTGTAGTAGTAGTGTAGAAGTAGTAGTAGGAGGAGAAATAGTTGTTGTAGTAGTAATATTAGTAGCATAGCAGCAGCAGTAGTAGTAGTAGTAGTAGCAGTAATAATAGTAGTAGTAATATTAGTAGCAGCAGCAGTAGTAGCAGCAGCAATAGTAGTGTTAGTTGTAGCAGACATAGTGGTAGAAGCGATAGCAAAAGTTGATGCAGTATCAATTGCAGTAGCTATAGCTATAGTAGTAGCAACATTTGTAGTAGGAGGAGTTGTAATAGTAGTAGTAGTTGTTGTTATTGTTGTAGTGGTAGTAGAAGTAGTAGCTGTAGTAGTATAGAAGTAGTAGAAGCAATAGTAGTTGTAGTGGTAGAAGAAGTTGTACTCATTGTTGTTTAGCAGAAGTAGTAATTGTTGTGGTAGTAGTAGGAGTAATAGTAATAGTAGCAGTAGTAGCAATTATAACAATTGTAGTGGGAGTAGTAGTAGTAGTAGTATTAGCTATTGTAGTAGTAGCATCTGTAGTAGTAGTATGAGGAATAATAGTAGTGGTAGTAGTTGTGGTAGTAGTAGTAGTAGTATTAGTAGCTGTAGTTGTTGTAGTTGTAGTAGTAGTTGTTGTAGTAGTAGTTGTAGTAGTAGTTCTTGTTGTAGTAGTAGCAGTAGTAGTAGTATTAGTAACTGAAGCAGTAGTAGCAATAGTAGTAATAGTCACTGTAGTAGTAGTAGTAGTCTGCTGTTGCTGCTAGTACTACTGCTACTTCTCCTTCTACTACTACTTTTGCTACAACTACTACTACTACTGGTACTACTATGGCTACTACTGCTACTGTGACTACTATTAACTTGACTATTGATACTACTTCTCATACTACTACTACTGCTACTTTTTCTACTACTGCTACTTCTACTACTACTTCAACTTCGACTATAGCTTCTACAACTACTTTTGCTACTACTAGCACTGCTACTACTACTACACCTACTACTACTTTTACAACTACTACTACTATGGCAACTAATACTACAGCTGCTACTACTACCATAACAATTACTACAACTACTACTACTACAACTACTGCTACTATGACTACAATAGTGACAACTATTACTACGACTACTGTTACACTCATACTACTATTATTGTTGTCACTACTACTACTACTACTACAATTGCTGCTACTATTATTACAACTACTACTATTACCACTACTAAGACTGCTACTGTTGCTTGAACAATAATTATAACAACTACTACTATGACGAGTACCACAGCTAATACTACATCTCCTTCAACAATAATAACAACTACAACTGCTACTTCTTCTACTATTGCTACTACCACTTCTAATACTACTTCTACTACTACAACTACTACTGCCACTACCGCTACTGCTACTACTACTGCTACTACTTTTGCTTCTACTACAGAAACTATAAGTACTACTACAACTACTACTACTTTTACTGCTGCTGCTGCACTACTACAACTACTACTACTATTACTACTACTTTTGCTACTACTGCTACTGCTTCTACTACAACTACCACTAGTACTACTGTTACTACTACTGCTTCCCCTACTACTATTGCTACTACTACTACTACTACTATAACAACAACAACAACTACTACTACTACTAATACTACATGTGCTATGACTGCTTCTACTACTACCACAACTACTACTATTATGACAACTACTACTACTTCTAGTAATACTAAGACCAGCACTAATGCGGCTACTTCTACTACTGGCGCAACGACTACTACTAGAATTGTTGTGGCTATTACTACTAATACTACTGCTATTTCTTCTACTACTTCAGCTACTCCTGCTGGTGCTACTACTACGACTAGTACTACTGCTACTACAACTACTACATTTGCTACTATTACTACTTATGCTGCTACAACTACTGCAACTACTGCTACTATTATTACTGCTACTGCTACTACTACGACTGATGCTGCTATAGCTACTACTACTGCTACTACTATTACTGTTGCTACTGCTGCTCTCGCTAATACGCTACTATTACTACTACTACTATTTTGTCCTCCTCCTCCTACTATTCTTACCACTACTACAACGACTAACAATACTACTGCTAGTAGTACTAGTACTAGAATTCTTGCTGCTGCTCCTCTACTGTTGCTACTACTACTAATGTAGATGCTATAACTACTACAATTACTACTACTGCTACTACTAGTTTTGCTATAACTAATACTATTACTACTATGACTACGACTACAAATGCCACTACTACTACTTCTATAACTACTGCGGCTACTACTAGAACTACAACCGCCACAACTATTACTACTACTACCACTACTACTACTACTATTTCTACTATTACCGATGCTGCTGCTACTGCTATTGCTACTACTACCACTATTACTATCACCACCACCACCACCACCACCACCACCACCACTACTACTGTTCTTGTGCCAGCTGCTGCTACAGCTACTATTACAACTTCTCCTACTACTATTACTATTGCTACAATTATTACAGCTACTACTACTACTGCTACTTCTAATACTACTACTACTATTACTACTGCTACTAATTCTGCTTTCTACTACTACAACAACTACGACTACTACAACTACTGGTACTACTGCTACTACTTCTGCTAATACTATTGCTAGTACTACTACTGCTGCTGCTACTACTACTACTACTACTACTACGGCTCCTGCTACTACTACTGTTGCTGCTACTTCAACTACTACTGCCACATCTACTGGTGTGACTACTGCTACTACTATTACTACTACTACTACTAGTACTACAGCTTCTACTGTTGCTTCTACTGCTACTGCCATCACCACCACTACTACTACTACTACTTTTACTACTACTGCTGTTGCTGATAATGCTGCTACTACTACTACTAATACTATAGCTACTACTGCTACTACTACAACAATTGGTACGACTACTACTACTCCACCAACTGCTACTATTGCTCTTATTACAACTACTGCCACTACCACTACTGCTACTGCTACTACTCCTACTACTACTGCTCCTACTAATACTACTGCTGCCACCACTACTACTAGTATTGTTGCTGCTACTTCTACTGCTATTACTTCTAGTACAATTGCTACTACAACGACTACTTCTATTATGACTAGTGCTTTTGCTACTACTATTACTACTACTACTACTACTACTACTACTATTACTATTGCTATTGTTGCTAAACAGTAACAACAACTACTACTAATACTACTACTACTCCTGCCACTACTACTAGTACTACTTATGCTACTAATACAACCACTATTACTGCCATTACTACAACTTCTCCAGCTACTACTACTAATACTACTACTACTGCTACTGCTACAGCTGATGCTGCTGCTAACACTACTACTACTGTTGCTTCTGCTACTACTTCTGCTGCTACTACCGCTACTACTGGTACTACTACAACTATTACTACTACTACTACTACAACTACTAATGATGCTACTACTACTACTTCTCCTACTATTACTATTACTAAGACTGCTACTACTACTACTTCTCCTACTACTTCTACTACTGTTACTACTATTGGTTCTACTGCTACTTCTACTGCTGCTATCACTACTACTACTACTGCTACTGCTATGACTACTACTTCTCCTACTTCTACTACTTCTGCTACTATCGCTGCTGCAACAACTGCTTCTACTACCCCGACTAATAAAACTGCTAGTACTACTTCTACTACTGCTACTACAGCTACTACTGCTATTATCGCTACTATCATTACTACTGATATGATTGCTGCTTCTGCGATTACAACTACTATAGCAGCAACTGCCCATGTTGCTATAGTTAGTATTACTACTACAACTTCTACTCCTCCTCCTACTACTACGACTACCATAACTACTGCTACCGCTACAACTAATATTACTACTACAACTGCTACTACTATAACAACTATAATTGCAACTATTGCGACGGCTACTACTACTGCTACTACTACTACTACTCCAACTACTACTATAGCTACTACTACAACTAATGCTGCTGCTCTACTACTATTACTATTGCAACTATTTCTTCTACTCCTACGTCTACTATTACCACTACTCCCGCCACAACTACAACTACTATTATTTTCACTAATGATAATCCGACTGCTACTGCTACTACTCCTACAACTACTACTATTGCAACTATCCATGCTACTCTTGCTACTACTGCTGTTGCTCCTACTACTGCTACTACTAATGCGACAACTACTAATACAGCAGCTACAACTGTTGCTATTACTGCTTCTGCTACTTCCACCGCTATAATAACTACTACTACTATTACTTCTTCCACTACTACGGTTGCTAAGACTACTACTACGACTACTACTACTACTAATACCACTACTTCCGCTACTACTGTTACTACTACTAATACTACTACTACTACAACTACGACTACTATTTCTAATACAACAACAACTACTACAACTTCTAATATAACTACTGCCACTAATACTACTACGGCTACTACTACTACTACTACAAGTACTACTGTTCCTAATACTACAACTACTGCTACTTCTGCAACTATTGCTACAACTACTACTACTACAACTACTACTAGAACAACAACAACTACTACTACTACAACTACTATAGCTACAACTGCCCTTGCTGCTATAGCTACTATTTCTATTACTACTACTATTACTATCACTACTACGATAACTGTTACTACTGCTGCTGCTATTGCGGCTACTATCACTACGGCTACTGGTACTACTACTACTACTACTTCTCCCACTTTTACGACTATTGCTATCTACTATAACTACTTCTACTACTGCTACTACTATAGCTAATATTGCTTCTACAATTGCTACTACTACAACAACTACTTTTGCAATCGGTGCTATGGCTGCACCTACTACTTCAAGTACTACTACTAATACTACTACTACCGCTCTTGCTACTACTACTGCTGCTACTACTACAACAACTGCTGCTACTACTACTACTACAGCTGCTGCTCTACTACAATTACTATTGCTACTATTTCTTCTACTTCTATAGCTACTATTACTACTGCTCCTTTTACAACAACAACTACTATTACTCTTACTAATGATACTCCTACTCCTACTACTCCTACTACCACTACTACTACTGCAACTGCAACTGCCACTCCTACTACTCTCCTGCTCCTTCCACTACTTCTACTACTACTACGGCTACAACAACTGTACATGCTATTACTTTTACTACTACTACGACTGCTACGACTACTGCTACGACTACTACAACTTCTACTACAACTATGACTAAGACTACTACTAATACTACTACTTCTACTACTACTATTACTGCTACTACTACTACTACCACTACTGCTACTGCCGCTACCACTAATACTACTACTACTTCTACTACTATTACTACTAATACTACTACAACTACAACTATGACTACTGTTTCTACTACAATAATTACTACTACTACTTTTTTTACTATAACTACTACCACTTCTACCCCTTCTACCCCTACACCTTCTCCTCCTACTACTACTTCTTCTAATACCACTACGGCTGTTGCTGCTACTACTACTGCTACTACATCTTCTTCTACTACTATTGCAAATAGTACTACTACTACTACTATTACTACTACAACAACAACAATTACTACAGCTACAACTACTACTGCTACTTTGCTACTACAACTACTACTACTACTACTTCTCCTGCCGCTACTGCTACTAATGCTACTACAACTCCTATTACCACTAATACTTCTACAACAACAACAATCACAATAACAACTTCTACCACTTGTACTTCTGCTACTACTGCTGCTACTTCCACTACTATTACTACTACTACTACTACTCCTTCGACAACAATAACTACTATTACTTCTACTACTATTGCTACTACTAGTACTAGCACTGCTACTACTACTACAACTATTACTACTGCTACTACTACAACTACTCCAGCTGCTACTACTACTACTACTACTACTACAACAACAACTACAACTACTACTACTTCTACTACTCGTAATACTACTAATGCAACAACAACTACTACTACTACTACTACAACAACAACAACTACAACTACTATAAATACTATTACTGTTACTATTACTAATACTACTACTACTCCTGTGCCTAATCCTGCTAATGCTATTGCTACTCTTACTGCTACTACTGCTACAACTACTCCTACTCCTTCTACTGCAACTACAACTACTACTACGTCTATTACTCCAACTACTACTACTCCTACTACTACTTCTACAACTACTACTACGTCTATTACTCCAACTACTACTACTCCTACTACTACCATTCCTACCCCTAATATTACTAATACTATGCCTACTACTACTACCACCACCACCACCACCAC
>RXID01016709.1:0-44467 GCA_005019695.1 Trichopus zeylanicus subsp. travancoricus
TATTTATTTATTTATTTATTTATTTATTTATTTATTTATTTTACTTCATACACAATCATTTCAACTTATATTTAAATATCGTTCCCTATTTATATAACCATTTTAGGTCATATATAAATATTTTATCTCACTTATAATATTTTAAGTCATATATAAACACTTTAACATTTAAATACTTATTTCAATCAATATAAATACTTTATTTTAAATATAACCATTTAAACCAAAAATTTACAATAATAAAATAACAAATAAAGACATAATCATATCAAAAAATTATACTAAATTAGATAAAATAATTTTTGATAACTTGTAAGCAAGATTGCATAGTAAATATTTTAGTAACTCAAGAGAAGCCCAAATATGAAATAGTTAGCAATTTTTTGTAATTCATATACTTCACATTAGGAAATAACTAAAAATTAGAAAGGAACTAGAATACATATGTTAATCAAAATTTCTTAATCTTCAATTTCATTATTCCACATTCTTAAAGAACCCATATCTAGTGACAATTCATCAAATCAATAGAAAATCCTAATCAATCCACTAAAAGAAGCATCAAAATTTTGATACTTTTTCACAATTCTAAAATCATGTTTTCATGCTTCTCTTCCTTCAACAAATTTCTTGAAAAAATCAATTGGAATAAGACCCATAGTCTCATCTTTGATTCATGGCGAATCAGCAAGCGTTGGTGATGGTGACAATCACAATGGCTGTGGAAATGATATATCCATCGTCACGATAGTTTTCCTTATCCTCTATATAGTCATATTGGGATTATCATCAATCTCAATGATGAGAGAGTGCATTTGTTATCCTCTAGACCAGGGTTTTAAGTTTCGACCGAAACGATTCGGTTTTGGCCAAGGGCGAAACATTTTGCGTAATTTAGTTTCGGTTTTACACCGGCATAACGCCTGCGCCGTCACTGGCCTCGCGCCTGCGCCCGCACTTGAGCCCTCGTTGGCATCAAGCCCGTACCCTCGTGTTGGCCTTTGACGCCCACACTTGTGCGCTCATGCAAGCGCAAGCGCAAGCCTGACGGCCTCGTCGTCAAGGGCCTAATGCCCGTGCCCTCGCTCGCACAAGAGCATTGGTGCAAGCACCAGAGGCCGGCATAAGGGCGCAGATTCGATGTCGGTGAGGGTTCGAGTGCTAGTGTGAGGCCGGCGAGGGCACGGGTGCACGGCTGGTGAGCTCGCTCGCGCTAGCCTTTGGCACCCGCACCTGAGTGCAAGCGTCAGCGAGCTCCCCAGCATGGCACTCACGTAGTCTCCGGTCTTGTGCTTGTGCCTACGCTCTCACCGGCCTTGCACTCGCGCTTGGGCACGAGCGCCAAAGGCCGGCACGAGGGCGTAAGGTTCGCAACGGTGGAAGCGCCAGGCTAGTGAGCGCGTGGGTGCAGGTGCCAGAGGCTAGCGTGAGGGTGTGGGCGCGATGCCAGTGAGGGCTCGAGCGCTGGCTCGAAGCCGGCGAGGGCGCGGGCGCAGGACTAGGATGGCGAGGGTGTGGGCGCCATGCGGGCAAGCTGCTCGCACTCACGCTCTGGCACGAGTGCCAGAGGTCAGCTCGAGTGAGCTCGCTAGCCTGGCTCCCACGCTCTCGCTCTGGCCTCTAGTGCCCGCACTGTGCGCTAGCGTGAGTGCAAGCACCAGGCCAACAAGTGCATGGATGCAGGTGCCAAAGGCCAACACCAGGGTGGGGGCTCGATGCCGACGAGGGCTTGAGTGCTTGCATGAGGCCGGCAAGGGCAAGAGCGCCAGGTTGGCGAGCTCGCTCACATCGGCCTCTGGTGCCTGTGCCCAAGTGCAAGCGCGAGCAAGCTCGCCAAAATGGCGATCGCACAGTCACCGGCCTCACACTTGAGCCCTCGCCGGCCTCACGCTTGCACCCAAGCCCTCGCTGGTATCAAGCCTACGCCCTCACGCCAGCCTCTAGCGCTTGCACTTGTGCCCTCGCGAGAATGCTCACCGGCCTCACGCTCGCACTCGCGCGAGTGCACGGGTGCAAACGTTTGAGGCCGGAGTGAGGGCGTGGGCTCGACGCCGGCAAGGGCGCGGGCACCCAGCTGGCGAGCTTGCTCACGCTAGCCTCGCGCTTGCGGCCTCACCAACCTTGCACCAGCACCCGAGCCCTCGCCGACATCACACTCGTGCCCTCAATCCAGCCTTTGGCACTCACACCCGCGCACTCACACGAGCCCGCTCGCCAATCTGGCACCTGCACAGTCACTGGCCTCACACCCTCATGCCGGCCTCTGGTGCCTGTGCCCAAGCGCGAGCACGAGCAAGCACGCCTGCCTCGCGCCCATGCTCACGCTCTCGCTAGTCTCGCGTCAACACTCGAACCCTCGCCAGCATCACACTTGCGGCCTCGAGCCGGCTTTGCACCTCCGCCCACACCCTCGCCGTCCTAGCAACAGTGCCCGAGCGCAAGCTGGCCTCATGCCCGCGCTTGCACCCACGCCGGCTTGGCCCCCACACCCGCGCCCTCGCGCCAGCCCTAGCGCCTGCACCCACGCGCTTGCACGAGCAAGCTCACCTGCCTGGCGCCCGTGCCATTGTCGATCTCGTACCCGCACCCTCGCCGTTCTCACGCCCTTACCGACCTCAAGCTCACGCCCACACGCCGACCTCTGGCTCCTGCACCCGCGCGCTCACCAGCTTGGCGCTCGCTCCCTCGCCGTCCTCATGCCCGCACTCACATCCTCGCCGACCTGACCCCCGCGCCCGCCCCCTCATGCTATCCTCTAGTGCCTGCAACCGCACGCTCACCAGCCTGACACCGCTCCCTCGCCGGCCTCACTCCCTCGCCGACCTGGCTCCCGCGCTCGCGAGCTGGTATCGGCCTCACACCCATGCCAGCACCATCACCAGCATGGCTCCAACGCCCTTGTTAGCCTTACTCCCACGCTGGTGCGCTCACGCCCTCACCAGTTTCTGTCAAATACTATTCACGTTGATAAATTTTTTGTGTATGATACTGTTCACTGTTTCAAAAATTTTTAAACATATTATAATATTTTTAATTTGAAGTTAAAAGATAATTAAAATAAAGTTAAAATTTCGTCAAAATATGATTAATAAATAAAAAAAATATTTTGGCTGAAACTGAAATGGAAATGATTTTGATCGAAATGTGTCGATTTCTCTGAGTGTCGAAACTGATTCCAAATTCAAAACTCAAAACCTTAGTTAATACAAAAAAGCTAAGCGTCAAAATGTTAACGTTAGAATTTACAAATGATTACATTTAATATCCTATAATATTTACTATTTACATATAAGTCATTTTGAATATTTATTTCTAATAAATTTATCCTGAATTCCAATAGTTAATATTACTGACCAACTAAAATTGGTATGCACTCAAAATCATTAAATACAAATATAAATTATTCAAGAAATTTATATAAACCAAATTAGAATCATGTCGGGTTTATAGGTAAGAAAACCTTTTAGTGAATTAAATGTAACTATTATCTCTAGATTTAAAGGTTAATTTACCTAATTAGTGATTAATTATAAATTTTAATTTTAATTAATTATAATTATATTTACCATTATGATAAATTATTAATAATTTTTTAAATTTTTTGAAAAATTTTAAAAAATTTTATTATATTTTTAATTTTAAGTCAAAGTACAGTGAAAATATAATCAAACTCTGATCAACGTGTAATTAATAAATTGGAAAAAAATCAAAATCAAAATCAATATTATATATTTAAACCGAAAACCGAATAATCCGAATTGAATTACATATTATACATATTTTGATTTTGATTTTTTTCAATTTAAATATAATTAAAATTTCCAATTACAAATTTAACATTTATGTTTGATTTACATATAATTAAATTTTTTTATTTTGATTTTGACTTACATATAATTAATTTTTTTTTTCACGGTCTAAATTTAACATTTGTACATTTAAAAATAGATCTCTTGAATATTTTTATTTATAAATAAGTTTAAATTTTATTTATTTTAAAACTAAATTTTACGAATAAGTCATTGAAGGTTTGAAAACTTAATATTTAAAATTACAAGTTTCATGTTGTACATTTACAAATAGACCCCTTCAATATTTTTATTTATAAATAAGTCTAAATTTTTTTTATCATGTTTTAAATAAAATTTTACAAAAAAGACATTGAACATTTTAAACTTAAAATTTAAAAGTATAAATTTAAAATTATAAATTTATAAATTTAATATTTATACATTTAAAAATAGACCGCTTGAATATTTTTTATATAAATAAATCTAAATTTTATTTATTTTAAAACTAAATTTTACCAATAGATCCCTCGCTGGACCCTCGCCGGCCGGCGTCCGCTCCCGCGCGCTCGACGCCCTCACCACTGTCACTCGTTTATTTGTAAATGATTTGGGAGAGAAATTTTTTGTAAATTTGACCAATTTCAAGGTATTATTTACAAATATTCAAAATTTAAATAATAAATAATAAGTTTTTAGGAGTTTAATTGTAAAAATAATGGAGGATAAAATCAAAATTTTTGGAGAAAGTTTTTATTAAATAACAATCAGGGGAGTGTATGTAAATATTTTGAAAAGGAATTTCGTGTAGATAATTACAGAAATTACGGAGGATTTTTCGTAATTAACGAAAATTAGGGGTAGGTAATTAGCCCTTTTTTCTATTTCTTATCCATCAGTATTTGTATTAAACGAAAATTAGGGGGTAGGTAATAAGTAGTCCGTTCTTTTTGCCACTCCGAAAAAGTAGGGAGCAGTGCTTCGTATTCGCTCTATTCCATCTTTAAACTAAATTAAATAAACTGAATTGAAATAAATCCAACCGATTAGCTAAAATTAAACTCAACCGCAAATTTGCAATTCGGCTCGGTATTAACCCAAAACTGAAAAATTTGCAAAAAAATAAAATGTAAAAAGAGGCAAAATTTTAAATTTTGGTTACGATTTTGATTTCGACATTCAGCGAAATTGATATATTTCGATCGTTTTAGCAATTTCGATTTCGATTTCAGTTTCGACCGAAATTTTTTTTTAATTATTAATTATATATTGATCAGAAGTTAACTATATTTTAACTATACTTTAACTTTAAATTAAAAATACAATAAAATTTTTAAAAAAATTTCTAAAAATTTAAAAATATGAAAAAACTTATAATTAATTTTATCATAATATTAAATATTATTTTAATTAATTAAAATTAATTTTGATAGTTAATCACTGATATAGTCTATTTTTTATATACTACTGTATAAGAAAATTATACGAGAAATAATATGAATATGATTAAAAGTTAAAAATTAACATAACCAAATTTAATTTATCGTTAAAATGTACTTGACACATATATAATTTATTAATTATAACGTAATACAATTAATCATCACCATCATCATCATAATCATCATCAGTTGAATTTGGAACATATAAAATTATGAATTCAGCACTTGAACGATGCATATGAGCATTTGTAGGCATACGAGCCAGAACAACTATCTCTGTGCGATCTAGTGGCAGTGGTTCACATGAGGATGGGACCAACACAATTTTTTTTTGGCTTCTGCTTTCAGTGGAAGTCATGCATATATGCACGTGAATAGAGAAATCAACCCGTTTCGATTAAAACCATTTCCATTTCAGTTTCGATCAAACTATTTTTTTATTTATTAATTATAATTTGATCAAAATTTAACTTTATTTTAATTATTTGTTAATTTCAAATTAAAATAATATATTATGTTTAAAAATTTTTGAAATAATGAACATACCATACACCAAAAACTCATATACGTAAATAATCTCATACACGTGAACAGTATCTATCAGAAATCGACGAGAGCGTAGTGTGCCGGTGCAAGGGTTTGGCCTGCGAGGGCGATGGCGCTAGCACGTGTGCGAGGCTAACGCCAGCTCGCAGGCGCGGAGGCCAGGCTGGCAAGGGCTCAAGCGCAGGTATGAGGCCGGCATGAGGCCGACGAGGGCTCGATCGCTGGCGCGAGGACGGAGAGGGTGCGAGCGTGGGCGCGATGCAGGTGAGGGCTCATGCACTAGCGCGAGGCTGGCAAGGGCGTGGGTGCAAGACTGGTGAGCTCACTCGCGCTCACGTTTGGGCACAGGCGCCCAAGGCTAGCACAAGGGCGTGAGCCCGGCAACGGCACAAGCGTCAGGCTAGCGAGCACACTCACATGACCGCGCGGGTGCGAGTGTTAGAGGCTGGCGCGAGGGCGCAGGCGGGATGCCAACGAGGGCTTCGGCCGGCGAGGGTTCGGGCACCATGCGGGTAAGCTTGCTCGTGCTTGCACTCGGGCGCCAAAGGCCGGCGCAAGCGAGCTCGCCAACCTGGCACCCGAGCCCTCGCGCCGGCCTCTGGTGCCCGCACCCGAGCACTCACGCGAGCACGGGCGTAGGCGCTAGGACGGCGAGGGCACTCGCGCTAGCGCACGAGTACAGGCGTCAAAGGCCAGCACAAGGGTGCGGGCTCGATGCCGGCGAGGGCTCAGGCGCTTGCGTGAGGTCGGTGCGGGTGCCATGCTAGCAAACTCACTCACGCTTGCACTCGAGCACGAGCACCAGATGTCAGTGCAAGCGAGCTCGCTAACCGCGCCCGCGCCCCCGCCAGCCTCGCACCAGCGCCCGCACCCACGCCTCACCCGCACCCTCACCTGCACCAGAACCCGCGCCCTTTGGCGCCCGCACCCGCATCCTCGCTGGCCTCGCGTCCATGCCCGCGCCCTCACGCCGGCCTCACGCTCGCGCTCGCGCCCTCACCAAGCTAGCTCTCTCTCCCGCGAGCTAGTGCCAGCCTCATGCCCTCGCTGGTCCATTTCTCCTCTACTCGCGTCGCCGCTGCAAAACCCTAAACTGAAAACATATTTGGCAAAACATTTCACCACTGACCGAAACCGAAACGTTTCAACCGAAACATTTCGATTTCGGCCAAGATTTAAAACCTCGAACAAAGGTAAAAGGCACAAATCATCGCCAGTCACCGACCGAACAATTGATGTTCGGGGAGAGGATGAGAGAGAATTGTAAGAATAAATATAACAATTTTTAGTTCAATTTTCACAATTTTTTAAAATTTAAAACCAATATTTTTTTTATTTTTAAAATAGAACCAAACTGAAGATCAAATAGCTGAATCAAATGCCTATTCAATTTTAGTTTGGTCTTCATCCACAGTAGGCACACACAAGGCCTCCGTTTGTTGTGTGGACTTCCTACAAAGTGCAATTAAACCCAGCCAGACCAAGCTAAAGGAAAAGAAGTCGAAGGCAAATAGCAGAAGGCTTTCGTTATCTTTAAAAGACCTTAGAGAAAATCATGCTCTGAAGTACACAGAGAGTTTTGTTTTAAGCAAACTTGACCTAACCCCTTCCATTGAGCCATGTCTAGGTGGAATTGGCGTGATTGAACTGTTTATTCAGTTTGAACCAAATACTGTACAATTTTAGTAGGAAGTGATATTGTAGACTCCCCTCACTTCATTTCAGATTAAAATGGCTTCAGGTCAATTTAATTCAAAACTTTCACTTTCTCAAAAGTGAGAAATAAGCATCTTCATTTTACCACTTCATTAGAACCAAATGACCATAGCAGGACAGGACTCATGAGGAGCCACTTCAATTTGCTTACCACTTCACCGCAACTATAACACCCCCCTAAAACGCCAGCAGAGGGGCCAGACAACTACATAGTCCACAGACTATTAAATAGTGTAGGCTATCCAACTCCACCAGGCACATGAATAGGCCGTCTCCGACCACCAAATGGGAGGAATGAGTATTAAAGCTAATATGCATTCTGTAATATAAATCATATATTCATTTCAGCATCAAAAGCATGAGCTGTAAATCACAAGAGACTAGAAACTCAACCTATAAAACACTAAGCCCCTGTTTGATTTGAGATCAAAATCAAGATCAAGATCAAAACTAATAAAATACTTTTATAAATTAATTTTTTTATCAAAATCAATCCTACAATAATTTAAATTTTAAAAAATTATCTAATTTTTTATAATAATTTAATTTAATTGCGGTATAAAATAAGTAATATTAATTTTGTAAAAAAAATAATTCTGAAAAATATTGATCCTGATATTGATTCCAAAACAAATGGTGTCTAAAGCCTATCTGATTTCATACTAGATAGTCACACTAGCTAGTTTCATCATGGTTTTGCAACCCAACATCTACTAACTAGTATGACTAACCCCCAAAATAACTCTAGAATCTATAACACCAGTCATACTAACTTCAGACACTTACTAACTAGTATAACTACTATGACTAAAACTACTAGTCACAATAAACTTTAGTATGTAATATGACTAGTTGACATCATCTCAAACCAAATGGTCCCTAAAATTTGCGTGTTGATCAGATGCTATAAGTTGGCATAGGCAAAACCAAAAGGAATCATTCCAAATAAGTAGATCAATGAAAAACCTACAATTATGCTCTCATGAGTTTGAATGACACATCACAGAAGGCAGAAAAACTTTACACAATGAAGAAAACCGCCCACCTTTCTTTCTACAGTTCTACTATTTGCTGCTAAGCATGGTACTCTTCAAGCAAAATGGCAGCTGTTTATCTAAGGAAGGCCATGCATTGAAAACAAAATAAAACAAAAAGGTGAACCAAGTACCTTTGAATTTTGATGAACCTTTGACAATTGCAACAGCCAAGGGAATTCACAAGGTTGATTCACTTCTTGATGGTGGAAGAAGTTCCATCAGATCTAGTCAACCCATTCCTCTCTATTGCACAAATCTTCAGATTAGATGCAGCCATGGATCTGCAAAATTTGTCCTGCCTCAAATGAACAATGTTAACCCCACCATGCATGAAAAACTTTTCAGATTTGGAGGCATGTTTCATTGTATAAAACAAACATGAGGTCAAAAATCACCTCCTGTCAAAATTGCTGAATCATTTACAAAAAAATGTATTGGCAAAGGATTCCTTGAACTCAATCTGCATCACTCATCTAGCTCAGAACATTGTGAGTTTTGAGCACAGCAGTGTGACTCGAGATGGTTAATCTTACTTGACTGGTGACCCAAAGGGTTGGTTAAGATACCAAACTCTGACTCGTCATCGTCGCTATCAATGCAATGCGGAGTCACTCGGTTCTGATAAGCTCTGTGACTAAGAGTGAATACATTGAAATAATAACTCACTAGATCTTGCTTACTCTTGTCAGGAAAACTCAAGTATAGCTTGTTCCAGAAGTTCTTGTCAAGGGATGCTGGATTTTGATGTACAACAGTTTTGAACCGCCTTTCTTCTTCCGGTGTCCATGAAAGTGCAACCTCCTCTCCCATGCTATCGAATCTCCAAGCACAGAAAGCAGTGCCAATATCACGTTTTAATTGAAGCCTTTTCTCCACCACATGAACTCTAACACACGTCACAGACCCAGGACTTCTGCAATTACAATTTTTTTCTCTGCCCTTTCCAATATAGGTGTGTCGGACAGGTCGCCTTGTTTCTTGTTTTTTTGGAGGCCATACTGTCGTTCCCAACCATTTCAGCTCATCAGCATCAATAGTAGTCACAGAAGCCCCCTCAATAAATTGTGACAGTTCAGCTTGAAAGGATGGACCTACTGAGACTTCATGCACAGGTTTTGTAGACAATATCAATGGGTCAGAATCACTAGAATTTTTGTGTTTGTGTTTACCACCCCTGTCATCCCTTTCAGAAGTCACCTGAGCCTTGTCCCCATTTTCATCATGAGCCATATATAAATCAGAACATGGGACCGCATGATAATCCTTTTCAAGGGAACGCAGCCTCTCGCTGCATCTTCTTTTCTCATTAGTTTGGGTATTCACATCATAATAAGCCCCATAAAAGGATGGATGGACCTGCCCATTCTGCAAAGTCAAAATGGATGGATGCCTAGGATCAACACTTCACTTTGAATTTTTCATCATTACTAAAACAATGTCTAAATATGAAACCCATGCGTGATTCAGAAAAAGAACAAAAAGAAACCATGCCTCAACATGGGTTTGGCATTTTTATTTTTTATTATCATGCACCAAAAGACTTGGGTTTTGGACTAACATTTCATTGTATGTTGGACAATGATCATATAGAACGAGAACTCAAAGAAATACAATGGCTATGAAATTATAAATGTCAAATATCAAATGGAAGATTGATAAATGTTTCAATGCAAGACTAGAAAACCTCAGAAAACAAAATAGTACCCAGGCTGC
Organism: Trichopus zeylanicus subsp. travancoricus; assembly: GCA_005019695.1. NCBI lineage: Eukaryota > Viridiplantae > Streptophyta > Magnoliopsida > Dioscoreales > Dioscoreaceae > Trichopus > Trichopus zeylanicus. Next base: position 10,243 of record RXID01016709.1, read on the forward strand.
TAACAACTATGTAAACACACATTTTGGTACTAAATGTGTAAGGCAATTCATTGAAGTAGAGCACACACAAAGTATTGGCTTGTTGGTTGTACCCACCTCTCCTTCATGAGAGGTCATGAGTTCAATCCTCAGAACCTCCTTTTGTGAAGGCTATGGACTCACTCATGGCTGTGGGTGAGCCAAGACCTGGTAGGGCATGCCCTTGCTATGGTGTGCAGTCAGGGAGAACGAAGGACAAGGAAAACATAAGTGCTGGTGTCTACACATCTTTTGAGACAATCTGAAGAATAAGTGTGAAAATTCTAAGGTAACAATCAATATGGTGATCAACAATAACCCTGGCTGAGTCCCACTGTGAGCAGTTTGATAACAAGGCTAAGGGTGGCTGGTATTAGAGATCCCACCTCTTGAAATAACAAAGTTTGGCAGAGAAGCAATGGAATTTTAGTGAAATTTTGAAGAGGGAATGAAAGATTGAAAGGAAGCAAACTAAAATTTGAAAAAAAATGATAAGATTTTAAGGGGAATCAACAAATTGTTGACAATAAACAACATAATAGACAAAATGTTCAAAATAAACAATTAAAACATGGGAAATTATGAAATTATGAAGAGAAATAATAAAATATTGAAAACAAACTATGAAAATGCAAATGATGGTGACGTAGTAACAAGTGTGGTAGACGAGAAAAATACCATTACCTTTAATAAGAAATCTTTAAGTCCATAAGGAAAAAAGAAGATTCACTAAAATAGAACTTTATTGAAAATAAAAGTGATTTTTTTCCATTCATATAGCTGAGGTCTATTTATACAATTACTAAAAGTCCTATTTGGATAGATTGCTACCTTCTCAAGTCCTAAATCGAATATAACTCAGCTTGAACTCATTAATTGGATTGGGGAAAATCCCAAATAAGTTAACCTACGAAAATAAAACTCTAAATAATGATTCATCCTTCCCAAGTCCTAAACTAAATAGAAATCAGCTTAAAATCAATCTTGAATTGTTGGAATCCGAAAATAAGACCTAATTGTCTTATACTAGAAGAGATTCATGACATCATAAGAAAGATAATTTCAACATAGGGAACTACTAAATAAAATAAATCTAGAGTTAAATAAAGAATAAATTAGATCATTTACCATGACCTCTTAACTTCTGAATTAGCTTCGTTTGACTCTAGGTTTCTAAAATTTTTTTGAGCATCCTACATTAGTGTCTTATTCTTGTAAAAAACTCGTTCTCGAATTATTTTATCGTAACTTGCAGTTCTTAGGTGCATAGTAATCAAACAAATCTGTAATATTAAAAGTGTTTGAGATTCCCAAATTCTTCGAAAGATCGATGACACAGGCATTGTCGTTTATCTGTCTTAATATCTTCAGTGGCCTAATTTTCTTCTATTTTAATTTGTTGTAAATTCCAACTGAAAATCGTTCTTTTCTCAAGTGCACCATCACCAGATTTTCATCTTAAAATTCTTTTAGACGCTTATGAATGTCTGCTTTAATTTTGTATTTGGCATTGAATTCTTTTAATTTTTTTTTACCTCAGTATACACTTCAATAATTCTCTCCACAATATTGTCTGCAGCTATGCTTGTTCCTGGCAATTTGAGCAACACTATCAGGGTCAACGGGTGCTTTAAGGTTCTTCTATTGACAATTTCAAATAGCGATTTTCCTGTGTACCTATTATTCATGTTATTGAAACTAAATTCAGGTTGTGAGAGTGCATAGTCTCACTATTTTAGTTTGTTTCTTTCAAAATACCGAATGATATTTATAAGTGTTCGATTCACCACTTTAGTTTGTCTATCTATTTGAACATAATAAACACTACTAAATTATAAAGACGTATCAAACTACCTCCACAATGTCTTTCAGAAGTGACTTAGAAATTTTGTGTCACGATCAAAATTGATGGTCTTTGCTACTCCATGTAGTCTTATAATCTCCTAAAAGAATAAATTAGTCACCCTAATTGTATCTGCTGTTTTTTTATATAAAATGAAGTGTGTCATCTTGGAGAATCTGTCGACAACAACAAATACTAAATCTAATACTCGTCGAGTCCTAGGGAGGCCCAAAACAAAATCCATCAATAGATCCTCCCATGGAACATTTGGCCAAGCAATGGAGTATAAAGACCAGTGTTTTGAGAGCTTCTTTTGACTGTTTGACATACATAGCACATTTGTACGAAACGACTGACATCTCTCTTAAGTTGTGGCCAATAGTAGCTCTCTTTAACAAATGCAATGCTCTTGTCACACTCAAGACGTCCTACTAAACCACTGCTATGCAGCTCTTTCACCAACTTTTCTCTCAAGGAGTACCTTGGAATACAAAATCGAGAACCCTTAAAGAGAAAGCTTTCATGAAGATATAAATCACTTTTTTATCCTATTTGGCATTTTCTAAACTTCTTTTCAAAATCTTCATCTTCAGCATATAATTCCTTCAAATAATCAAACCCTTCAACTTTGTTACTTATATTTATCATCAAGACTATTCTGCAGCTCAGAACGTATGCCACCTTATTTTTTTGTTCAGATTTGTATTTCAAGACATAGGTGTATTGTTGTAAGAATGATGACCATCGACCATACATGCGATTCAAGTCCTTTTGTCTATTAAAGAATTTTAGAGCTTAATGGTTAGTATATATAATGAACTCTCGCTAAATTAGATAGTACTTCTAATAACGAACTGCTTGTACAACTGCATAAAACTCCATCTCATATATTGACCGCTTCTTTCGAGTTTCACTCAACTTTCATTGTAAAAAACTACTAGTTTTCCTTTTTGGGATAAAACGGCTCCAATCCCTATGTAAGAAACATCACAGTCTATTTTGGATAACTTTTCGAAGCTAAGCAATGCCAAAACAAGTGCAGTAAATAACTTCTCTTTGATCAACTGAAACCATCTATTAGATTCTTGAGTTTAGGAGAACTTACTTTATTATGACTGTACAACAAAATATCATCAAAGTAAATAACAACAAAATGACCAATGAAAGGTTTGAGTATCTGATTCATCAATCACATGAACGTACTTGGTGCATTTGAAAGTCCAAAACGCATAACAAGCTACTTATAAAATCCTTTTGTTTTGAAAACTGTTTTCCATTCATTACCGGGTCTAATTCTGATTTGACAGTATCCACTCCTCAAATCTATCTTAAAAGAACACCTTTGATTATTCCAACATATTTAGCATGTCTTTTATGTGAGGAATTGCGAATCTATATTTTACCGTGATTCGCTTGATGACTCGACTATCTACACACATCCGCCAACTTCCATTTTTCTTAAGTGTCAATAAGACTAGAACTGCACATGAGCTCATGCTGACTCGAACTATTCCTTTTCTAATCAACTCTTCAATCTTATCTTATAAAATTTGTGACTCCTTTGAACTCATTCTGTAAGAGGACAGATTTAATAAACTTGCTCTAGGAACAAAGTCAATATAGTGCTAAATATCTCTCATTGGGGATAGCTCATCTGGAAGATTATTGGACATGATTTCCTTGAATTCATTTAGGAAGGGTTGTAAGTTTTTTGGAGTTTCAGTAGGCATTGTCTTAATTCCTTTCTCAATCACAACAAATATTTGAGCTATCTCTTTAATCTCGTTTATAAAATTTTGTACAATCAAAAAAGAATGAGTCTCCTCTTATAAAATTTTGGATCAACGCTCTTCGCCAATGGAAATGAGGATAATTTTTTTCCATCTTTGAAGAAGATATAGCGATTGTCTAGTGCACGATGTGTGGAATCTCTATCAAATTGTCAAAATCTGTCAAGAAGGTTATGACATGCATCCATCTCCACAACATCACAGATTACCTCATCCTTATAGAATTTCTCAATAGAAAAACAAATTTGACACCATTCAGTTATCTTGTTTTCACCAACCTTTTCAATCTAGCCGATCTTATAGATAGAGGGATGTGATTCCATTTTCAATTGAATATTGTCGACCATAGTCTTGGAAATGATATTCTCACTACTTCCCTTATCAATAATCATATCACAGATATTGTTATTTACTGTGCATCGAGTGCATAACATATTGTGATGTTGTAAGTTTTCTTTATGCTTTGGAATGTACATCAAATTCTAAATTACTAAAAAATGACATTTCACCATCAGGCTTCTCGAATATTCCATCTTCATAGTTGTCTTGATCAAAAAGTAGATCATCATCTTTTGAGTCATATAAATCTTTAGACAAAAAATTATTTTCAATAGACAGGTTCACAGACTGTCGTACTGGGCAAACATTAGAACGATGTCCAAATTTTCTACAACAATAGCATTTTAGATCAAGATTTGAATTTGGGTTCTTTGCCGATGTGGTGTTTCCTGATGTGGTGTATCCTAATAACTTTACAGGTCTAGCTTCAAGATTTACTTGTGTGGGAGGTCGAGGATATTGTGTAACTGCCCTTCTATTAGGAATAGATTCTTCTCCTTTTAAATTCTCCTCAATTATCCTCCCCATTTGATTTCTGATGATAGGTCACTCCAATTGGGACTCCACATGAGTTGCACTTTTCACAGCCTCATTAACCGTCCAAATAGATTGGAAGGAAATCCTATTTTAGATGGTTGTACGTAACTCACCAATGAATTTTGCCACTTGATGAGATTCAGTTTCCACTAAATTGTTACATGCTGATAGGTGATAGAACTCCTCAGCATATGTCTTCACACTACGGTTACCCTATCGACAATTTTGATATTGTTAAAAAAATACCTGATCATAATCTATGGAAAGGAATTGTCTTTCGAGAAGAACTTTCATCTATGGCCATGCTCGAATTGAAGCTTTATTTTAGCGTATCCTTTCTAACTGGATGCATTCTCACCATATTAATGCATCCCCCTTAAGTCAGTAAGTAACAAGCTTCATTTTTTCGAATCTAAAATCTCTATGTAGTCGAAGAACCGTCTTACTTCAGCAAGCCAATCGAGAAAATCTTCAATCTGAAGTTGGTTATTGAAAGATAAGAAATCAATTTTCAAGTGAAAATTGTAATGTCTATCATGCTCAAAAACTGGCCGATGAAAGATATCTTCAATTTCTTCATCGCTGGAGTTTTCAAGGACTTATAAACCCTTTAGATTCACTTGCGAAGCTTTTCCTTGACTAATTGGATCGCAAGTCGTTTTATTGATCCATTAACATGACTGATTCAAGCTTTTAAGTTGATCCATCCTCAGTATCAAGCTTGCAAATAAGTTTTGGATTGCCTCCATAGTCGAGTCAAAATACTAGCGGCTGATGTGATTACTCACAGGAGCACTGTCCGCAGGGTTGCTGCTAGTTGCGTCGTCATTCTGATACCACTTAACGTAACAACAAACGTGGTAAACAAGAAAAATACCGTCGTCTTTGTTAAGAAGTCCTTAAGTCCACAAGGAAAAGAGAAAATTCACTAAAATAGAACTTTATTGAAAATAAAAGTGATTTCCCCAACCATAGGACTGAAGCGTATTTATACAATTACCAGAATTTCTATTTGAGTAGGTTTTTACCTTCCCAAATCCTAAACTGAATACAATTCAATTTAAACCAATTAATTGGATTGGTAGAAGTCCTAAATAAGTTAACCCGTGAAAATAAAATCCTAAATAATGATTCATTTTTCCCAAATTCTAAACTGAATAGGCTTTAGTTTAAAGTCAATATTGGATTAGTAAAATCCGAAAATAAGACCTAATTGACTCATACTAGAAGAGGTTCATGACATCATAATGAAGAGTATTTCAACATAAAAAAGTATTAAGTAAAATAAATCCTAAATGAAATAAAAAAAATGAATCAGATCATTTACCATGCCCCCTTAACTTCTAAATTACTTTTGACTCTAAATTTATGAACTTCTTTTGAACGTCCTACATCATATAGGCAACAAAAATTCAACAAGAAACAATAAAAATAAGGAGAATAATGAAATTAAGATGAAACAACAAAATGAAGAAAACAAATTATGAAGAAGAAGAAGAAGAAGTAATGAAAAACAACAAAAAAATGAAATTACAAAATATAAAAAAAGAACAAAAAAAATAGATATCTGAGAAAGGAAAAACAAAACACAACACATAAGGATCTATATGGTTCATCTTGCAAGCTTTAACGCCCACGACCCAGCACGATATTATTTCTGTGCGTCTGCGGACCGCGGCCCATCCGACTCTAGGATTTTATTTTTCCCGATTCCCCAAGAAAATGCCTCGTTGTTGGGTCTACGACATTCATTATATTTAACTCAATCTCAACTCCAACACTTTATCGATGTGGGGTTAAAAACAACTGCTGCCAGTTACAGACCCACTGCCTGCCTATTGGCCCATTGGCCCTATCGGGCCTTACAATCTCCCCCCCTCAAGGGCTCAGCATCCTCGTTGAGGTACCCCATATCGATTAAAAGGTGCAGAGTGGCTTTGATACTAGTATGTAACGTCCCCGACCCACCACGATATTATTCCTGGGCGTCTGCGGCCCGCAGCCCACCCGATCCTAGGATTTTGTTTTTCCCGATTCCCCAGGAACATGCCTCGTTGTTGGGTCTACGGCATTTATCATATTTAACATAGTCTCAACTCCAACACTTTGTCGATGTAGGACTAAAACAACTGTTGTCAATTACAAATCCACTACCTGCCTACTAGCTCACTGGCCCCACCAGACCTTACACAAGCACTTTCTAGAAAAGTAGAAAAAATGAAAAGGACGTCCAATGGTTCACCCCAAAAGCACTTTCTAGAAAAATAGAACAATTGAAAAGGAGTTCCAATATAGTCACATACAAAGTTGAAACCATGGAACAAGCAAAACCCACAACATGAAGAATTAGAGGTTCACCCAAAAGCAGAGGTATGTGAAACACAGGCAGTCAGGAGATACACATGTAAATGCAAAATTTTAAATATAAAATGCCCTTTGGCAGGAACTAGCAAACTATTTTGGACATTAAATGTCACAATCTCTTCACCGCTCTTCTATCTCCATCATGGCATCAAGATTTCTGCTATCAAACCAACACAAACAATAGGTGTCCACTACAAAGTCTAATGCACACAAAGCAATCTAAACTATTAAATCAGCCTATTTCGAATTTATCTTCCCATTGACCTTCCATCAATAGTTTGACTACAATTGTCAATTTGGTAAATCCAAGTGATTTGAAATTGATCTCAGCACTGGGTTCTATCACTTTTACATTCTATTTAGATATCATCCTAGATTTTGTTTCAATTTCTAAATCCTATCTGCCTTTCGGTTGTAGAGTAGAAAATAATAGTTGGTTTAGTCTCTTGACTTATCAAGTTCCAAATAATCATGTTTATTCAAAGATCAATAAAGCCTTCATTTTTCTGTATATCCATTTTGGCTAAATCACCGTAACGCATTGTACTCAAAAATTGAAACCGTTTTTAGCAAGAAGAAAGAACTGGAAACATGCAAAACATACCTGCGCAACAGAAACATCAGGATTCAGATTACGAATATTCTTGACAAACATGGCTTGCCTTGCTTGGAGCGCCTGATTAATGAGCTCGGCAAAGGAATGCACCTTACTCTTTCCAAGACTCGATGTAGTCTTCCCATTCCCATCTGAGAAATCACGGGGTTTGATTGCCAACCTTTTCACCCAGTTCAACATCCCGGCCAAATCCTCCCTCTTCCTCTTCAACTGCGAAAACCCTCCATTCGCCACAGCCAGTGCCACCGCCACCTCGTTACCAACTTTTTCGTCATTGTCATCTTTCGTCGCACAAGTATAGAACTTTAGCTTCCGCCCACTCTCTCTCCCCGTCGTCAAGAAGTGGTCCTTCTTCGACGCCGAGCCTGGCGTGGTCTCCGCCTCCTTGTGTTTATTGCTCTTCTCCTCCGAAACCTCAAGAACCAACCCAGTTACCTCCTTCCCCAACCCGCACACCAGTTCCTTACTCTCTCCGACAGAGCTCTTCTCCATGACTTTCGTCAACCACCTCTCGAGCGCATCCAGGTACTTGGCATAAACCAGCTTCAGCGCCGATCCAACGCCGGGATCCACCCCGATTTCCTCCGCCACGGTGCCCCAACCCCGGCACGCCGTCACACCCTTGTACCCACCCATCGCAGAGGCGGCGCGGTAAAGCGCGAACAGCCCGACGGTGCGGCCGTCGCCGAGCATCGCCGGCAGGGGGCGGAGCTCGGGAAAGGAGCAAATTTCCTCGGAGAAAACGGCCAGGATCCTATCGAATACGAGGCCAAGATCACCGTCGGAGACGGGGGTGGGGTCGAGATCGGGGCAGAACCCGACGCTCTGGAGCTTGCGGAGGACCTCAAGAAGGTGGGGCTGGAAGCAGCGGACGGCCCACCCAGCCATCGGCGATCTCGAGCTCGTCGGCAGCGAGGAGAGTTCAGCCCCGCATAGCGAGGCCGGCCATCGGTGAAGAAGAAGGGGGAATTTGTGATTTTGGAAATTTGGGGGTCGGATGGCAAAAAGAGGTGGATTTCAGAGAGTTAGGGAGAAGGCAGAGGGCAATTCTATCTGATGTTTTGCTATTTGCCCCCTGGAAAAGATTGGGGTGGGAAGGGATGGGAGGAAGTTCACAAACCCTAGTTTCGGTGGGGCGGAGTGGGAGTGGAAGGGATGGCACCGGGAAACCACGGCAGATATACATCATAATTTTTTATCTAAAATAATGTATTTCTCAATGGTATATGACTAGAGCACCTGTATTATTAGAGCGTTAAATCGGATCCGATTGCAACCGTGGCGACGCAAAACTAGATCTTGGCCGTCCATGGCTTTGTATGGAATCCTGTTCCTAACAATTTTTTCCTTTTTCAGAACAAAAATAACTAAATAATGACGCGTGTATTGCACCAACTCAAAATACATTCCCATTAGGATTATATGAATATCGTTTGATTCAAAATTAGAATCACGATCTGAATAAAAAATAGTGAACTATTTTTATAAATTAATATCTTTTTATCAAAATTAACACTTCAATAATTTAAATTTTAAAAAATTATTTAATTATTTATAATAATTTAATTTAATATCGATGTAAAATAAATAATATTAATTTTATAAAAAAATAATTCTTAAAAAATTGATCCTTATCCTAATCTCAAACCAAAGTAGGCCTTGAATTCGCCCTTACTTTTGGATCTATACAGTAAGTACTCAATGTGCTAACGAACAACTAAAAATTCTACAATTAATGTTATAAAAATATAACTTTACTAAAAAATTGAATTAAATCGTTGGATTTATATTCACTTCCACATTTAGTCCAAAAGGTTTCTTATTTATTTTTTTTTTTGTCGATGTTGACGTTTTTATGGCAAATGAGCAACGAAAACAATGGCCATTGAGCAACGAAAACAATGGGTGATAGACATCCACAAGTGGTGGTCTAGTCTATAGGCCCAAATAAATAGAGTTTTGACTTTGCCACTAAGGTGGCTTTTAGACTAGTTAGTTGGTTGAACCAAAAGATTCACTCAACATTGCTAAGAATCGAAATTAGAGTTAGACTGCTTCAGAAGAGCAAATTTGATGATGACTCTAAGATTGACCCTTTTGATCGACTAACCATGAATAACTTTTCATTGTGGCACATAATGTAGAGGAGATTTTATTGGCAGACCTTTTACTTATCGGTTTAGCATGGCTAGCAAATGATATTGTTGCCCATCTTGTGAGGCAAATTTAGTTGAGATAAGAACAAGCTAGTTAACCCTAACCTACCTATCGAGGTATCCTAGAATATAACATTATACCTGATGAAATCGGAACTGAAGTGTTGTGGCTCAAAGTTGACTCTAGTTCAAATTTTACTACTTAATATTTACTTACAAGACAAGTCTAAGTTGGAGATAGAGCTCCCGCAAAGAGTCTTCAACGCTCACCTCAATAAAAGTTTTGTTTGTATGCATGTAGAATAACAAAAATTTAGGAAAAAAACCCCTATCCATCTAGCAAAAGCTAATGTGATTGAAGAGGAGTAGATCAATTTTGAGGAGATTTTGGGATGATCTTTTCATAAAAATTTTACAAAGAATCCAATCTTCTCTCTTCTGTTATTATTTGCATTAATGGTTGAAGGTGCAAAAACAATGAAGGGCTTATCTACACCACTAAAAGCTCATGATTGGGTTTGAACATAAAAATGCTCCTCAATGATTGAGATTTTGACATTAATAAAGCATTAATATGGGTGAGGAATCATGTTCGTAAAACTGAAATGTTAGTGAAAAAGAGTACAAAGACCGTGTGCCGGGTGTCGAGCTTTTTCGATAATTTTTTCTGCAAGTAGGGGTGACGACTTGGCCTCACCCTAGCCCAATCGGGTCCTAGACTAATTTCAAGACCAATTTGGCAAATCATTCTCTCATCATTGGTCCCTCAATTTTCCATATCGAGTTAGTTAGGGACTTCATCTAATGTAGTGAATGAGCACTCTTGAGGCGAGGGGGAGTTATATACCTCGAGATGATTATAAAGATCATGAGACTGGCCTCATGGTGAGAGCCATGGGGATTGGTTGGGTTGGTGCTATGGTAGGACTATTGAACTAATGACGTGACAAAACCATGGAGATATAGTTAATTTTATTATAATTACCCCATATGCTTTCTCAACTTTTGCTTTTATTCTATGGGCCATTGTGCCAATAAAATAAGAACATAGAATATAATACATTGTGCTCGAATGAGCATTCTAAAGAAACTTCAATTATATAAAATAGGTTAGCAAGTTCTTTCCTTTGTGTTGAAAATTTTTTCTTCATTTTATTTTTCAAAATATTTCAATTATTACACACAAGAAATAGGTTAATTCGACAACTTTTTGTTCAATTTTCCATGGAGTAAAATTTTCATCACTACAATCAAGGGATTGTCTTCTTGACCTTAGATTTCCATATAAAGGATATCATGAGGATAAAGACCTTCTTTAACCTCCATTCTGATTAATTGGAAATCTCTCATAAGAAAGCAAAAGAAAATATGTCAATTTATTTCAAAAAATTTTCAATAAAAAATACACACTATTTTTTTCTTTTCTATTGAATTGGTTATAACCAATAGCTACCAACATCCCATGAAATTGTGCACCATAAATAGGAGATAATGAATAGTCTTGCAAGCCCATAGAAAGACATCACAATCCCTTGTGGAAAAAAATAATTTGTTGGAATGAAAATAGGATGTCAAATTTCTACTAAGATAATTGGAAGTTCTAACCACTAAGAATCCTACTGAACCTAAAAAAGGGATACAAGCATAGATATCCTTTATGTTCTTTTGAGACTCAATTATAAGTTCTATCTATATATATGTTTTGATTGCTAGTTTATACTTATTTTGATTCATACTTACTATACTAGATATAGTTTCATTCGATTGGAATTAAGAGAATAATGCAACATTGGTTGTGCTTTTCTTGATGCTGAAGTAACTCTCATCAACTAGCGCTATTCAGATACAAAATGAAGCATTAAAATTTTATAGTAATTAGTCAGATACATTAACTTTTATGTAGATATTACCTTATATACATGCATAACAACATTTATATTTGAAAAACCATAGATTCTACCATATTACACCAAATAAAAATTTACATTATAATTCAGTCAATATTCAAATAAATTGATGAGATTTGATTCTATCGGATCTAGACAATAGTTATTTCTTTGGACATAAAGATATAAAGAAGTCATTGCAATTGCCAAAAATACTAAGCCTACTAAGAGCACAAAAAAAAGGATAAGTTATGATTTGTCATAGAATGAGTACCTTGATTACTCTTTGTATCTCTTATAAATATAAAGAGATCTTATGATAACTATATCTATTATAATGAATATTAACTAGTTAATAAGTGCATGTGTTTAATATAAAACTAAATTAAGTTACTATTCTATTTTATTTTGATTCAAAGGATGAAATGTGAAGTTGAAATAACTCACTCAGAATATGTTTTAAAGGATTACGTAGTATAATTAAATCAAATAAACCCTTATGGAATAAATATTCAGTTACTTGTAAACCATCGAGTATTGTCTTATTCAATATTTGTTCAATTACTCTTTTACCCACAAATGCAATGTGGGCATTAGGTTCAACAATAATGATATTTCCCAACATACCAAAACTTTTTATCACTCCACCGATTGTAGTAGATGTAAGGATTGACATATAGAAATTTTTTTTATTTGATTGATAATTATATGAAACATAAGAGATTTTAGTGATTTACATCAAGCTCAAACTTCTTTCTTGCATATGTGCTCCTCCAAAAGTATACACAATAATGACAGGTAGAGATTTATTAGTAGCATACTTGATCAAAAGGGTGATTTTCTAGCTCACTACAAATTTCATACTACCTTTCATGAACTCAAAATCCATAACCCAATTGCGATAATAATACCATTTAGTTGGCCTATGCATGTTTGAACAACTTCAGCTGATGACGTGGCAGAACTATGATGCTAATTTTTGGGGGTAAATCAAGCTTTAATTGCATTGACCGGGTTAAGATAATCGTGCAACATCAATTAGTATCCTGATTTTGTGTTCGGCTTTAACTATGTTGACCTATTTTATGTGATTTGTCTATCGATGGTTTGCTTAGCAATATGGTCACCGTTTCCTAACTATTTTCTTGGCCAACCTAAAAGGTCAATCAACTTTGATTCAACCTTGACGTGCATTATGTTAGGATAAGGGTTGGGCCTCTAGGAGTTATACACATTGCTAAATTGGGAAAGAAAATTCAACTAAATTTGGGACAGGTGTGTACTTGAGAGGATGTCAAGTTGCACTCCTATGGATGGAGAAGCAAGTAAGCCAAACTAGAATGGCTAGGTGGAACTCAACAATAAGCAAGGGCCATGTTGAGATGGTAACAAGTAGAATACTAGGCCGAACTAGAAGTAGATAGAATACCTTTTCGAATTTATGGTAGTAGAAGATCTCACCAAACTGACAGTAATAGAACACCTTGCCAAACTGGCAATAATAGAAAATCTCATCAAGCTGGTGGTAATAGAAGACATTATCGAACTGATGGTGAAAGAAGACCTCAAGCTGATGGTAATAGAAGAAATCGTCGAACTGACGGTGACAGAAGACCTCAAGCTATCAAAATAGAAAATCTCATGGAACTAACAATAATTAAAAACATCATCAAGCTGAAGAAGACCTTATCAAGCTGATGTAATAGAAGACATCATCAAGTTGTCGGTAAGCAACCTAGGCAAACTTAGGGTTCTGTGATATAGACAAACCATGGGTTTTGGCATAGGCAAAGATAGAGCTTTTGCTGTAGGCAAAACTATGACTTTGTGGTATGGACAAATTAGGCATTTGGCCTAAGCAAAGCTAAGCTTTGTGACCTAAATGGTCCAATGCTTTTGCCTTAAGCAAAACTAGGGTTTTGTATCATGGACAAATCAAAGCTTTTGTCCTAGGTAAAGATAAGGCCTTGTGGACGGGACAAACTAGGGATTTTGGTTAGTGTCAAACTACTGAATGAGAAAAAGTTTATGATCAATAGAATCACTTGAGGTTGTCTATATGTTAGATCCTTAAGAGGAGTGCTCTATCTAATTGACCTAGTCTGTGTGAACCACTACCACATATCTCAGCTATGTGATATCACCCTTTCCAATTTGAAATCATCTTGCCTACTAGTTGACTAATAGATTCAATCTTTCTAAGTACAAGATCACCAACCTAAAACCCTCTCTTCTAACCTTCCATTGATGGTACTTGGCCACTCTCTGCTTCTAAGTAACCATCCTAATATGGGCTAGGTTTCTTAGCTCAGGGAGTAGGTCCTTTTTTTATCCTCAACGCTTCCTTGTTTGTGCTAGGATTATATTGGTTCACTCTTATAGAGGGAGTATTTATCTCTATAAGAATTACTACCTCCACCCCATACACCAAGCTAAAAGAGCTCTTGTTGGTGGGTGCTCGAGATGTCATTTTGTATGCCCATAGTATGTTTAGGACATAATTGATCTAGGATTTACTGAGGTCCTTCAATAGCTTTTTCAAACCCTAGAGGATGGTTTTATTCATCACCTTAGCTAGTTCTTCTGCTTGAGAGTGGGTCACATATGTGAAATTATGATGAATATAAAGGTCAATGCAGAAGGTTCTAAACTTGATGCCATCAAAATACATACTATTGTTTGTCATCAATGAATGAGGAAGACCATAACAACATATAATTTTTCTTCAAAAAAGTCTTTGAATCTTTTGTTTAGAGATTGAGATTAAGGATTTCACTTTAACCCATCTGGTACAGTAGTCAATTGCTATGATTAGAAACCTCCTCTATCTTGAAGCTAGGGAAAGGGCCCCAAGATGTCCATACCCCATTAATCAAGGCCATGGGATAAGCTATTGCATTAAGTGAGCAGTAGGTTGATGAATCAAAGTGACATGTAAGTGGCACTCCTTACACTATCGAACTAGCACTTGGGCATTCTAGTGCATGATAAGCCAATAATACCCTTAACGCAATAGTTTATGTACTAGGATTTGGTCAATTGATGATGCCCACATATTCTCTCATGCACATCTCTTAGGGCACTAACAACATTAGTCAGGCCCAGGCATCTAAGTAAGGAACTTTTATAGAACTTACCGCCTTCAAACAAGATGAAGTTTGATACTTGCTTATTCACATGCCGAGCAACTTTCTTGTCCTCTAGTAGCATCTTGTCTTTCAAAAATATAATTATTGGACTCATCCAACTCGGCTCTATCTTCACTGGACATATTTCAACTATTTATTCATGTATGGAGGGCCAATCTATGGTTTCAACATAGACCAACTCATGAGCTTCAAGCTCTAACATAACTACAAACCTTGCAAGAGTGTCTGCTTCAATGTGTTTTTCTAGCAAAATTTAGGCAAATTCAACTATTTTGAACTAGTTTGCCATGTCCTTTGTCATATGCAAGTATTGCGCCAAGAACAAATCCTGTGCCTCGAAGTCCTCCGAGAGCCACTATAAATTTTCAGGTGTCAAGCTCCCACCAAGTCAACCACTCTGAGTCCTAAAAGTAGAGCTTCATATTTAGCTATCTTGTTCAAGGCAAGGAAGTTAGTTTGATGTAGTGTTCTGCCATCTCACTATTAGAACATTCAAGGACTAATCCAACTTCATTGTCACGCTCACAAGTTGAGACATCACCTTCAACATCCTCTTAGTGGTTCGGGGATGGCCTGCCGAGAATGACATTAGGTGGACAAACTCAAAACCACTGTAAACTTAGTCATCACCATGACATTCTTGTTTCCTTCCCCTATGGTGATGGGCAATTTGATGGTCCCATTGGAAGTAACTAAATCACTAATGAATCCTACTAGGAGCTTTTGAAAGGCTTCAAGACATGCTTGTCCACATGCATGTGTAGAAAAGCTAAACTAAACATTATGTTTGTTGAGCTTCCAGTATCAATTAGGATTCTATTGGCCCAATGGTTGATGATGATAGTCTTGATCATAGGGCATCATCGTATGGAATTGGTATTATTCACGAGTCATCTACCAAGAAGGCTATCTCAATGTTGTCTTCAGTGGCCTGGTTGGAGTTGAACTTATCTAGCCTCACCCTCTTGGCAATGATGTCTTATTCTTGTATTGTAGCTCAATGAATGTGTCAACACTAAGCAATCCTAGTGTTGCTCGAGAGTCCCAAGTCCTTATCTCTTTCACGAGTTTGATGCATAGTGGGCTTGTTGCCAGTTTGTGAAAAAAAAAGGCTAGGTCTTCACGTTGACATCTTGATCCTCCTTTGTGATAGTTGAGAATTGCTCAAAACCATGGATGGTCTAGCTTTAGCTGTAGGAGAAGGCCCTTGGCTGGCAAGGACTAGTCAATATGGAGATATGCCCCAAGCCACTTGTAAGGTGGTTGCCAAGCAGGCTATTTGTGTTGATCCTTAAGCTCAAAAAGGATCAAGAAGTCGGTGGAGCTTGTTGGTGTGTTTATATCTATAGGAGATACGTAATAAATATTTGTGGCTTTTAATGATGAAGCAACATGGTTAGGAGCTTTTGTGAGGAAGAGATATGACCAGGGAAGCTACTTTGGCTCTAGGTCACTTGTTTGAAACTGCAAAAAGAGATTATTGATCTCTTTTGGTTGACAAAATATGAGGCAATGAAAGCTGAAGGATGGGTGGAGTGAGATAGGCCCACTTAGTTTTTGGTCCCCTTGCATAGTGACTAATGGGTGATTCAATAGAGAAGAGATATTGTGCCTCTAGTGTTGCATTCTATAAAAGTGAAGATAATGCTCATAAGGCTATGTTGTGACTCCGCTCTTGGCATGGGTTCCCCCTAGGTCTCTTCTTCTTGAACTTGCTATGAACCCCATGGGCCTCTTACATTGGATCATAAGGGCATGATGCTAGTGCATGGCCCTTTCTCACAGCCAAATAATTAAACAAGAATATGTTACGCTCTGATTCATAGTCAACTCTAGTCCAAGGTCTAGGGTATTGATGCTCAATGTTTCACCTATAACACAAGACACAAGTTCAAGCCAGAGGTGGGACTCCAACATATACCCTCCAACACTCAAGTTAGTAAAGACTTTATTTGTGTTTATATTGAGCAATAGGAATTTAGGGAAAAAAAATCCCTTTTCCATTTGTTACCCTTCTAAGGCTTATATACTTGGTGGGAGCTGATGTGATTAGAGAGAGATAGGTAAATTTTGTGGTGACATTAGATAACTTTTGCATAAAGGTCTTGCAAAAGATCTAATATACTCCATTCTACCATTGTCAACATTAATAATTAGAAGTGCATATACAATAAAAGACTTATCTATACCACTAAAAGCTCATGATTAGTCTCAAAAAGTGTAGATATTACATGGCTAGTGTCGAGGTCTTTTAGCCATAGTTCTATAGGTATTGGCCTCACTTGAGCTCAACTTAATTGGGCTTTGAACTAATTTCGAGACCAATTTGGCAAACCATTTCTTATCAATACCAATTTTTTTTCAAAAAAATCATCCATTATTTATGAAAATTATTTAGCAATTTATATGACTTTTGATTCTTGGAAATTACAAAATGGAGGTGAGAGAGGATGGTAATTTTTAATAAAATCTTTATATTTAATTATTTTGCACTATATCTTTTTAATAAATGTTCTTTCAACCTGTTAACTATTGGTTATGAAGAGAATACTCGAGTCCATCAAAAGAAGCCATTAGAAAGCCCAACTAAGTTGTTAACCCTACAACTCCTCATGTTGTTTGGATTTGCTAGACTAACCTTGCACTACTTTTTGTAAAACAAAACTATTAAGTAAACCATTTCTTGCATAAGTATGTTTTTTAAGGTAAAGAAGAAAAAAAAATATCATGAAAGTTGAGGTTTTTTGCCTTGAAATGAAGCTTATACACTTGAGCCAAACCTAAACCATAGTTAATTGACTTGTCCACATGCCATTGGTTTAAGAGAAATCTCAAGGTATTTCAAGAAATCTACCTTGAATATAGAACACCTAACAAAATCCTATTTTTGTTTTGGATGTAAAGGATGAAGATTTAAAAGAAAAAAAAAAGTAATTTTGTAAAGAGTCATTTTGTAATTTAAATTGGTTCTTGAGAAGAATTTTGCAATTCTTTTAGTAACACCTTGGGCAAAGTTGTAAATAGCTGAACTTGAGCTAGCTAACCCAATTTGAATTCAATTTACAATTTTGGGCCTAATTTTATTATAAAAATAGACTCTAAAAGTGAGGAAATAAAAGAGACTTAAAAGCGTGAATCATAATAGTTTAAAGTGTTATTGTTGCCTAATATAAAGTTATAAAATACATTCAATATAAATCAAATCTCACAAAACTCTCACAAGCATAATATAAATAGAAGAATTAGAAGAAAAAAAATATTTTTTAAAAAAGCATTATTGGATTTTTATGTACTCAAAAATATGTCTCTAATGAAAAATAAAATTGGTCAAAATATTTAATTTCAATTTAAAAATTAAAATGCAAAATAATTAAGTGTGCCAACTATGCACCGGGCACATGGGTATGACATGTAACATGTATAATTTTAATTTTATATAATCTAAATTGCATATAAATTTTTTTTTAGAAATTCAAAACCCTTTTTTCAAATATTTAACATGGGATTATTCTAAATTTTTAAATATTATAATATAATTGTGTTTGATTTGCTCTCAACTCAAGCTAAGTTTGTTAGGCTTAGATCTCAACTCAAATGAACTTGAGAGCTCAAACTTAGCTCGAGTCAATTTGGTTGAGCCTAAGATCACAATATGGGCTCAAGTTCAAGCTTGACTTCCATTTTATATTGAGCTTGAATTGAGCTCAAATGGCATGTAACCTACACAATTTAACTAATTTTCAGGTAGTTATATATAAATAAAAAAAAGTGATCAGTGATAATTAAAGAGGCATTTGTGTATTTTTTTTTTAAGCATAAGCATTATTAATTGTAAAATATATTCAAAGAATATTTCATCTTATTAAAGAGAACTAGCGAATTAGGGCCCGATTGCTACATACACAATATGATGGATTTTAAGCTACCATTAATTGTAGTTTTAGATTTTTTTTATAAAATCAAACTAATTAAATATAGTCACATATGAGATAAATTTGTTAGATACATTAGAGTTATGATCCATATTAATTTGAATTATGCACATCTCTTTTGGTTTAATATAATTGGATAGTTTAGTGTAGACCTATTAAATTTAATTATAATATGTGATGGGATGGTTCATTAAATATTTTATGTAAAGGTTAGGTTCACTCTGTACTTTTAATCCTAATTCAACTTGTCCCATTGAGAGCCATTATTTTACGAAGAGAAAGAGAGTAAAACCTAGTTATCAATGGTAGTGCTCATGATACTTGTGATTTATGATTTTATTATCTCAAGAACTCAATTTATTAGCAAAAATCTTCAATGACTCAATCATATATGCATCTTAAATTTTCTATCTACTTTGGTTCTAAATTTATATGTATAAGTATTGGATTATTATATTATTTTTAATTCATTGTAATTTAGGCATAATTATTTGTTATTTGGATGGCAATATTTTCCTATTTAATGTGTTTTTGTGATTCATTATGATTAAATCATGATTCATGATGCCTATGATTTCTCATCGAATTGTTATAAATTAGCTATGTTTAATCCTATGAAAATATATGCTATAATATACAATAATTGCTTCCATTATTTAAAGTATTTATTACTATTAGGAACTAATATAATACAAATTTTTGTTTTAGTTAGAATTTTGGATATGAAATTATTTTCTGAAAAAATTTATGAGTTATTGGATATGATAGATTAATTCTATTGCGTGGTGCCTAACATTAAATTTTATTTTGGTTTAAATTTTGAAATTTTGATTATATTTTAAAAATTTATTTGGGGTTTTAGATCTTGATAAATTGTTTGTCTATATGACATATTTATTTTATTTGTCATGTTTATATTCTCAACTAAATTGAGATATATTTGATCTAAATCAATTTTCATGACATAGTTGTATGACTAATTTTGTAAGATTGCAACATTGTATGAAAAAGTGCATATGTACCTAGTAGATTGTTTATATTTTTGGCATATATTTGTGTTTGACATGTATAATTGGATGATTTTTTATTACCCTTTTGAGAAGTTTGTAAATGGATGAATAGTTCTACCAATGTGGTCTATTCATTTTATCTTAACTTGTAAACTTTCTCAATTTATGAAATGATGTATATAACGAATTGATATATATATAGTAGATTGCCCAAAGGGGGCTATTACATGTGTCAATTTAAAAAGTAAATTGACATATTCACTGGCTTGTCCAAAGGAGATCATTGCATAAGTGAAATATTTAGTAAAAAGTGTACAAGTGTAGAAAATCTATTTGTCTAATTAAAAATTTTTAGTATTTATTATTTGATTCATATAAAGAAGACTCGCTATATGTTGTGTTCTCTATCCAAAAGGGGATAAGCAAGTGATACATTGAATTTTATTAAAAGGTAAATTTATTTATTTTTTAAAATTATTTTATTAATTATTATCCAATTTTATCACATATTATATACTTATTGTTTATATAGTTGCTATCACTATGAATAATAATTATGTCTCTATTACAATTTTAAATGAGTCAAATTATACCAAGTGAAAACAAGACATATAATTTGTTTAAGTTAACAAATATATAATATGATCATATGGGTGCGATTATATTGGGAGAGTTTAAAGAGTATCAAATCGGATCAATATAGTAGATTAGATACCAAACTATCTTAAAATCTATACTAATGAAATATGAGTCTTTACTATATATATCAAACTCTATTTATCCAATTATTTGCTATGAGACTAATTCATCATATCTCATACTACAACAATCCCCTCTTTTCAGGCGTAATTTGATTATATCAATTTTTAACACTTTTAATTAAAAACTCTTTTATTCAGATAGTTTCATCATGTGACCTATATTAACGAAATTTTATTTCAATTTTAAATTTTTTAAGAGAAATTAACATGCAATTTGACTCAATTACATCATTATGATAATTTCGACTTTAAAAGTTTAGACAACTTCAAACCTAATGTTCTAATACCACTTAGTGGAGGAGTTCAAATAATATCAAATTAGGTTAATATAGTGGGCTGAATACCAAAATATCCCAAAAGTCTAAGCTGAAGGGATATGAGTCTCTTTAGTATATATATCAGACTTTATTTGTCCAATTATCTGATGTGAAATTAATTCATCACACTTAACACCATAATAATTAGAGAGTAAATTCTCAATATGGTTCATCATCAGTCTATATTGTTCATTATACCTAGAATATTTTATATGTTGAATTTAGTCAAATCAAAATTATCTATATTACTAGGAATAAAACTTGGACTATTAATGATCCTATTATCAAGTGTGTTGCTGAAAAGAAAAATTCAAGATAGAAGATGGTGATATTGATATTATATTTTTAGAAAATCTAACCATGTGGATCCTTAAAAAGTGTTAGAATATAAAATATATTATATTGGTTAGACTAAAATATAAGAAGTTCTAATGATGCCTTTGAGAAAGGTGTCATTTGCAAATAGAAATATAAAAAATTTGAATGGTTTGAATTTAATCTTAGTTAAAAAATTGAAATGGATCAAAAGGTATCTTATAAGATTTGTTCATTTTGAATTTAACCTGGTTAACTTTTTAGAAATTCATGGTGACCAATGACCTTGAAATTGATGTCATGTTCATAAAATTATTATTTTGAATCTAATTTTTGGCTTATTCTAGAAAAACACTTTTTATATTCTTTTAGGGCAAAAATTAATTTCCATGCATATTTTAGATAAACTTGGTAAGTATGATAGTTTTGGTAACTCTAAAATAGTAAGTTATTTTTAGACTCAAATTGTTGAATAATATGATTTAATCAATTATTTATATAAATTTATGTTTGACCACCAATGATGAATGTACCTTTTGTTATGTTAAAAATTTTAGGGGTAATTACCAGTGACCCCCTGTAATTTGGGGTAATTACCGCTAACCCCCCGTAATTTCCGTAATTACCCCCACCCCCCTCAAATTCGCCCATATTTACCCACAGCCCCCTGATTGTTATTTAATCAAAATTTTACCCAAAAATTCCGATTTTACCCCCATTATTTTTACACATACACCCCTAAAAACTTATTTTTTTTATATTTAACCCCCGGATTTCGGATTTTTTAAATAACACCCCGAAAGAACTCCGATTTACAAAAAAGTCCTCGAAATTCGAATTTTTGCAAATAAACCCCCGAAATTATTCTGATTTACAGAAAAGTCCCCAAAATTCGGATTTTTGCAAATAACACCCCGTCGCGCGGGCGGGAGCGGATGAGGAGGCCGGCCGGCCGGAGGCGGAGCGGAGGCGGCGGCAGGCGGCGGGAGCGGAGCCGGAGGCCGGGCGGGCGGGAGCGGAGCCGGAGGCCGGGGCGCCGGCGCGCCGAAACGCGGGCGCGGACAGCCACGGCCGAGGCCGTTCCGCCCCCGCGTGCCGGGGACGGAGGCCGAGACCGGCGCGCCCGCACGCGGAGGCCGAGGCCGAGGCCGTTCCGCCCCCGCGTGCCGGGGACGGAGGCCGAGGCCGGCGCGCCCGCACGCGGGGGCGGAACGCTCTCGGCCTTGGCCTTCCGCGCCCGCGTGCGGGCGCGCCGGCCTAGGCCTCCGTCCCCGGCACGCGGGGGCGGAACGGCCTCGGCGTCCGCCTCCGCTCCCGCCGCCGGCTCGCCGGCGCCCCGGCCTCCGCCTCCTTCTCCGGCACGCGGGGGCGGATTTTTGCAAATAACACCCCGAAATATTTAAATTTACAGAAGAGTCCCCGAAATTTTAATTTTTGCAAATAACACCCCGAAGTTAAATTTGTAATTTATAAATATTAAATTTGTAATTATAAATATAAAAAACACTAATGTCTTTTTTGTAAAATTTTATTTAAAATATGATTAAAAATATAGACTTATTTATAAAAAAAATATTGAAGGGGTCTATTTGTAAATGTACAATATGAAACTTGTAATTTTAAAATTAATTTTTAATATTTTTTTCATTTAAAAATAGACCACCTTTAATATTTTTCTCTATAAATATGTCCAAATTTTATTTATTTTATCAATAAATTTTACAAATAAGTCATCGAAGGTTTCAAAGATTAAAATTTAAAATTACAAGTTTCATGTTGTACATTTACAAATAGACCCATTCAATATTTAATTTATAAATAAGTCTATATTTTTAATCATATTTTAAATAAAATTTTACAAAAATGACATTATTATTTTTTATATTTATAATTACAAATTTAATATTTATAAATTACAAATTTAACTTCGGGGTGTTATTTGCAAAAATCAAAATTTCGGGGACTTTTCTGTAAATTTAAATATTTCGGGGTGTTATTTGCAAAAATCCCGCCCCCGCGCGCCGGAGAAGGAGGCGGAGGCCGGGGCGCCGGCGTGCCGGCAGCGGGAGCGGAGGCGGAACGGCCTTGCCGTTCCGCCTCCGCGTGCCGGGGACGGAGGCCGAGGCCGGCGCGCCGGCACGCGGGCGCGGACGGCCAAGGCCGAGACCGTTCCGCCCCCGCGTGCAGGCGCGCCGGCCTCGGCCTCCGTCCCCGGCACGCGGGGGCGGAACGGCCTCGGCCTCGGCCTCCGCGTGCGGGCGCGCCGGCCTCGGCCTCCGTCCCCGGCACGCGGTGGCGGAACGGCCTCGGCCGTGGCCGTTCGCGCCCGCGTTTCGGCGCGCCTGCGCCCCGGCCTCCGCCTCCGCTCCCGCCCGCCCGGCCTCCGGCTCCGCCCCCGCCGCCTGCCGCCTGCCGGCCGGCCTCCTCCTCCGCTCCCGCCCGCGCGACGGGGTGTTATTTGCAAAAATCCGAATTTTGGGGACTTTTCTGTAAATCGGAATAATTTCGGGGGTTTATTTGCAAAAATTCGAATTTCGAGGACTTTTTTGTAAATCGAAGTTCTTTCGGGGTGTTATTTGAAAAATCCGAAATCCGGGGATTAAATATAAAAAAATAAGTTTTTAGGGGTGTATGTGTAAAAATAACGGGGTAAAATCGGAATTTTTGGGTAAAATTTTGATTAAATAACAATCAGGGGGCTGTGGATAAATACGGGCGAATTTGAGGGGGTGGGGGTAATTACGGAAATTACGGGGGGTTAGCGGTAATTATCCTAAATTACGGGGGGTCACTGGTAATTATCCCAAAATTTTATTCATAAAAATTTCCTAATTAAAGAGAAATTCTTAGTGAGTATGACATAAGTGTTTGAGCCATCCTTATTGAGAATGGATTGAAAATTGGCAAAAGTTGATATACTTTATTCCTTAGATTTTAAGGTTTTAAAATTTTTTTTTTGTGTAGGTCCCATTAAGGAAAAATTAACCAATAAAAAGTATAACTTGTACTCCAAAACTCTTGAAAATTATCCATATTGATATTGATGGACCTTATTCTCCCATATTATGTGATAATAAATATATAATTATATTTATTAATGACTATTCCCATTATAATTATGTGTTTTAGTTATGAATTTTTTACTCTCTTGAGAAATATAAAATCTTAAAATTGAGATTTAAAAAATAGTTAGGAAAGGTCATTAAAATTATTATTTTTGACCGTGGTGGTGCATATTATGACAAACATAATGGTTTAGATAACAAATGAGACTGTTTGTCAAATACTTAGAATAATATAAAATTGTTACCCAATATACTATGCATGTTAGTCTTGAATAGAATGGTGTAGTTGAAACAGGTAATTGCACTCGTAAGACTATGATGAGGAGTATAATGAATAGGTGTAATTTTTCTAAGTTTTTTGTGGCATGGAGTTGTTAAAATGATCATGAAAATTCTCAATAGTGTTCTTAGCTAGTATATTCCAAGTCCTCTTTTTGAGTTATGAACCAGTGAAAAACCTAATTTGGGTCATTTATATATTTGGGGTTGTCTTCTTGAGATGAGTATTTATAACCCATTTTAGAAGAAAACTATTTATAACCCATTTTAGAAGAAAACTAAACCCATGTTAACTTGTTATTACTTTAGTGACAACATATAATTCTAAAGGGTACTTATTTTATTGTCCTACATATGATATGAAAATGGTTGGAGTTTGATATTGTTGAAGGAGTATATTCAATCTCTTGATGTTTCTAAGATTATTGGGTTAGTGTCAATTACTTTGTCTTTATTTTTAAGCGATTATTTTATGCATATTGTTACACCAATACATACTCATAATATAGAGGAGCCTATGGTTGGAGAGCTTGCTCATGTTAAAATTTCTCTATTCATCTCAAAATCTTGTGCCACCTGTAACATTGAGGAGATCTAAAAGACAAAGAAGAATCACTATGTCAAATAATTATTATATTTTCTTTGGTGAGAATTATGATGACATTAGTCATGTTGTGGATCATGCCACTTTTTCAAATGTTATTAATAGTTTTTAAGCTAATTCATGGTTGGATGTTATAAGTGATAAGTGCACTCTATGAGTTATAATGGAGTGTGGGAGCTTGTTGAATTACCAAAGGGCTACAAAATCATTGATTATAAATAAAATTTTAAGACCAAGAAAAATTCTAAGAAAAAAAGTGAGAGATACGAAGCTAGACTAGTGAAGAAAAATTTTATCTATAAACAAAGTATAAATTATAATAAAAAACTCTCCTCAATGCCTAGTAAAGATTCTTTTGGAATAATTATATGTCTTGTGATTCATTTTGATTAAAGCTCCAACAAATAAATGCCAAAACAATATTCTTAAATGATGATCTTAATAAGGAGGTTTAAATGGTGTAGCTTGAAGGGTTTATAGATAATAATAATGAATTCTTAGTGTGTAAATTGAAAAAAATCTATTTATGAAGTTAAATAAGCTTCTTGTCAATAATATTTGAAATTTGATGAAGTTGTCATCTCTTTGAGCTTTGCTGGACATAAGATGGATCAATGCATCTATCTTAAAATTATTGGAGATAAATTCATATTTCTTTTTTTAATGTTGATAATATATTATTTGTTATTGTGATCTTAGGTCGATTCATGAGATCAAGCAATTGTTATCTAAAACTTTTAATATGAAAGACTTTGGAGAGACATTCTTTGTGTTAACTACTGATATTTAGAGAGATAAATTCTGGGTTACATTTGATTTTCCTTAAACAACCTATATTGATTGAGTTTTAAATAGTCCAATTTACAAAATTGTAAGTCTAGAAATGTTCTTATTACGAAAGATAATATATTCAGTAAGAGAATTACGAATGAATTTAAATTTTGTGCATAAAACTATATTTGCCCAAAGATTTTTAAACAATAATAAAATAAAAGCCAAAATATAACAAAAACAAAATGTGGTTTCCGTCGCATCTAATGGTCCAACCTTTCTTCCAATTGCTGTATGAAATTTCACCGAAATAGGAGGGCTGCAATGAAAAATCACTGTATTGCAAAATTGAACGTGGTTTCCGCGCCAACGCGGGAGCAGACAGAATCCAGACGACGGCTACTTACACAGTTCATTAAAATGTCCGGTCGCCGAAAGAGCGGGAAGCCCACCTACCCAGTCCACGTGTCTTAATCGACACCGTTCGATTCCGGGTCTTTTGCCGATCGATTTGCCCCGAGGGGGCGGGTGAATCCCTGGGTCTTAATTTGCATGTATCCCCCCTGAAAGTTTTCTTTTACAACTGGGACACTGAAACCATAGAATTTGCGATTGTACCCTCATAAACTATAGAAATTTGCACAACACTAACGTCTAGCGAAAATTACTTATAGGTCCTCCGAAGATTGATATTTAAGTCTCAATAATTTCTTCTCTCCAGCCAAAAGTCAGCAGATTAGCTCTTAAAATTCGGAAAGAATTTTTTTTTTAATACCACATGGCAATTCACAGGTGGATTTGCACATTGCCATATAATGCATCCGTATAATTATTGTAACATGATAATTGAAAGAAAAATAAAACTCCGACAACACGTGGCACAGACTACGAACAAGCAGACATTGCAGTCTTCCTCCAAAAAGGGGAAGAAAAAAAAATCCAAATGCTTGGCCTCGGATAAGCAAGTAAAATATGCTACGCGAAAAATATGACACGGGTAAAACAAGAAAAATAGGAAACAGGGGCATCAGCTCCAGATAACCATCATATGCACTTGTAGAGAATACAAGACTAGACATAAAAACTAAGAATTATTGTACCAGTTAATGATTAATCCACAACAGAAATCAAAAAACATAACAAAATCTAGTTTCAACCATGGGCAACAGCTGCTTTTAAGTGAATTGAGGACTCAAAAAAGGAAATAATATCTCACAGCCAATGCAAAAAACTCCATTAGCTCACAAAATTGCACAGAAGAAATCAGATCTGTCAATGCTCGGATGAATAAAGCATATGCAATTCACGAATGTTGTTCTACAAATCTTTGAAATAAAAACTTATTTCCAGAAAAAAGCATGTTGTTGCAGTGAGTCAAAGAACGTGATGAAATAAAAAATAGTTCAAGAAGGAAGTTACTGGCATCTGTTCAGACAACAAGCACAAAACAACTAAATGCAGATCATGTATACGAGGCATAGCAAAATTTTAGCAAAAGGAGAGGAAATTTCACTGAACTATATAATTCATCAAACAACAGAAATAGTTAGTGACATGAACCCTCCCTGACGCTAGCATTCTTGGCCGAGCGTTGGGAAAACATGATTCCACTCAACATGCGTGTAGCTGCTGCCTCCAGCGGTACAGTGTTCTTGAGTTCTTCAATAATTAATGTTGAGAGAAAGCATTCAACAACCAATACATTTTATTATTGATAAAGTCATGATAGCTTTGTCAATCAGAATTTGGGTAATTCATGCTAAAACTATATCTGAGTAGATTTCAATATAATCCAACTCAAGTTATAGCTAACAAGAGACAAAAATATCAAACTGAAGAGTGGATTCTATTTTAATTTGTAAGGAATTTAATAAGCTTACAAACCTTACTTTGAGTATGACAACCACATAAAATTGTAATTAAATAATCTGAAGGATAAAGCTACCACCAGAACTTTACTTACACAGATACAACAAAGATAAACAATTACTCAATGTATCTTCCAGAGTGTATCTTCAGAGATCTAAGCAGCAAATCAGAAAGAAGGCATGCTTCTCGTAAATAACCAATGAGCTTCAATGATTTGGCACAAGCATGCAACCCCGGTATACAGGAAGTGAAAGTATAAAAAGGCTTGCAAATTAAGGCATATATATAAATGAGCTATATTAATCTCAAGCTCATCAGCAATATCTTTTAACCATTGGAAGAACAATGGAGTAGACTCATTAAAGCCCAAGCACTCCTTTGGAAGAAGTGCGTGAAGTTTTTGGCATACCCTTCCTTGTCCTCCTTCGGCTGCTTCTCAAAGGAGTCAAATAAAAGCGCAATAGTCCATTATCCATGTTCCCAGGGGAGGAGTAATGAACACTCCGGCTCCGAATAAGCTTGAATTCCCTCTTCTTTTGCCAATCAGGCCTAACCTTTGGAACATCACCGTTGACTGCATTTGTGCTTCTGTTTACAAATTGGTGCATCTGAGCAGAAGTGAGTCCATTCCTGCTAGTCTTCATCTGACTATCTGTTACCACTTTTTCCACATTCATCTCCTTGCGGGAGTCTCTCCATGACTCTGACAATGATCGTTCTAGAATATGCTCTCGTTTCTTTGTAAAGTCCCTGAAAGGGCTGGTTATACTCCAATCCCATACCCTGTTCCATCTGTTTGATTTTTTCCTGCAAATACCTGAAACAGCAATCTCTTGGTGAGACTCTTGATGGCCTCGCTCTCTGATACCTCCCAGGTTACTTTCTGGAGGCAAAGATTTCTCATTCGAGTTCAGAGTGTTGACTTCAGTATCAGCATAACTGTTTGATAGATTCGCATCAGTGGTTGTTGTTGAATCATCTACATCTCTTTTCACATGCGAAGACCCACCAAATGGTTCCTCGAGACATGCAAACGAGCATGATAGTGCCTTGCTCATCACCGAGCCATCCCATGAATGTCTAGGCACTTCCCAAACAGGCTTCCCCGAATCACGAGAATCCCCCCAATCGCATGACTGGCGAACCCTAGGCCTGCCTTCCATCTGTCTTCCGCCAAACCCACTACAACAGCTCCTGTCATTCATTGAGTTCTTCTCTGAAGAACTTCTCACATTCTGTCTTGTTGCTTTCTTTGAGAAAACTGAACCCCACCAAAACGGCACACCTCGGCTTCTCAAATCCTCATATTTCAGAGTACCAGCCTTTGTATTTCGTGTGGCATCTGCATCACCCCAAGAACCAGAAGCCATTTTTCCTGTCTCAAAGTTCCCATTAACAAAATCCACCTTCTTAATCTCATGATGATCATTTGAGCTCGTGATATCATCCAATTCGAACAAAGATTGAAGGGTCTTCCTCACCCTACCTTCATTAGGCTTCCTTGCAGCTTCAGATCCGCTACAAGAAATTTCAACTATCTCGCTCTGAGCTCCGGATGACTGCTGCTCACCATTAGGGTTCTTATCACCAGAATCCACATTTGACAATCTCTCCGCCAAACAGGAAGAGCAAATACCAGTGAAAAACAACGATGGGTGCCTCACGCACCTCACAAATCCGCCATTTTCCGCATTCATCTCAACAAATCCACTACCCTTGCATCTGATTTGAAAAAAAAATCACAAAATGCCACTAAAAAAAGAACAGATCAAGCACCAGAGCCTTCGAGCAACCAACTTTTCACCAAATGCCCCATATTGTCCGCAAAAATCAGCTAATCTGATGCACTCGAAAGCAAAAAACCTAGCGAGAGAAGTTCTTCGAAACTGAGCACAATAAGAGTCAAAATTTACCGCATTTCGCAGCCGAAATTGTCCCGAAATTCAAAAATAGCCAGCAAAAGCGCCGAATCCGATCGGAACCACAGTCCGAAAACCTAAATTTTGCAGCGTTCTCGAGCGCTCGTCGAACCCTAGAAAAAAGGCCTTCAAGCTGCGACCTTCGGTGAACTCCGACCACTGCGAAAACCACGAAATACATATCCGAGTTCTTCGCCTGGATTCGGCGAGCCGTAGCATACTAATCTGCACTTTTACCATAAAACCCTTCCAGTTACAAAAAATTTCCGGCCTGTCTTAGCTTTATTAGTCTGTAATTTATTGTAAGAAATGAGGGCAAAACGAAAAGAGAGGAGCCCCGGATTGTTGTGGGAAAAGGCATCGATGGTTAGGGCGACACGTGGGCAATTGCGTGGAATCTTCTAGGGAGCCGTTGCATTGTCAGCAACTGTCGGGCGGCATTAAGTGCATCTTATCACAAATAATTCCCTGAATCTTTTAGAAATTACATATAACTAACTTCCCTGCTTTTCAATTTTTTTAAAAGCCCCCTAAAATGTATACATAACAAATATTTTAAGGGATAATTACGGATGACCCCGTAATTAACCTTAATTACGGTTAACCCCCCGTAATTTCCGTAATTACCCCACCCCTCAAATTCGCCCATATTTACCCACAGCCCCTGATTGTTATTTAATCAAAATTTTACCAAAAAATTCCGATTTTATCCCCGTTATTTTTACACATACACTCCTAAAAACTTATTTTTTTATAGTTAACCCCCCGGATTTCGGAATTTTACAAATAACACCCCGAAAGAACTCAGATTTACAAAAACGTCCTCCAAATTCGAATTTTTGCAAATAAACCCCCGGAAATTATTCCGATATACAGAAAAGTCCCCGAAATTCGGATTTTTGCAAATAACACCCCGTCGCGCGGGCGGGAGCGGAGGAGGAGGCCGGCCGGAAGGCCGCGGGGCGGAGGCGGCGGCCGGCGGCGGGAGCGGAGGCGGAGGCCGGGCGGGCGGGAGCGGAGGCGGAGGCCGGCGGCTGGAGCGGAGGCGGAGGCCGGGGCGCCGGCGCGCCGAAACGCGGGCGCGGACGGCCACGGCCGAGGCCGTTCCGCCCCCGCGTGCCGGGGACGGAGGCCGAAGCCGGCGCGCCCGCACGCGGAGGCCGAGGCCGAGGCCGTTCCTCCCCCGCGTGCCGGGGACGGAGGCAGAGGCCGGCGCGCCCGCGTGCCGGGGACGGACGGCCTTGGCCTTGGCCGTCCGCGCCCGCGTGCCGGCGCGCCAGCCTCGGCCTCCGTCCCCGGCACGCGGGGGCGGAACGGCCTCGGCGTCCGTCTCCGCTCCCGCGTGCGGAGGCCGTTCGTGCTGGCGGGCCGTCCGGCGCGCCGTCGGGCCTCCGGCGAGGGGTGTATTTGTAAAAATTAGTTTTAAAAAAAATTTAGAGTTATTTTTTAAAAAAATTTAATGGTCTATTTTTTAATTTATAAATATTAAATTTGTAATTATAAATATAAAAAACACTAATGTCTTTTTTGTAAAATTTTATTTAAAATATGATTAAAAATATAGACTTATTTATAAAAAAAAATATTGAATGGGTCTATTTGTAAAAGTACAACATGAAACTTGTAATTTTAAATTTTAAACTTTGAAACCTTCGAGGATTTATTTGTAAAATTTATTTATAAAATAAATAAAATTTGAACGTATTTATAAAGAAAAATATTAAAGGTAGTCTATTTTTAAATGTAAAAATATAAAAATTAGTTTTAAAAAAATTTTACAGTTATTTTTAAAAAAAATTTGAGGGTCTATTTTTTAATATATAAATATTAAATTGGTAATTATAAATATAAAAACACTAATGTCTTTTTTGTAAACTTTTATTTAAAATATGATTAAAAATATTGAAGGGGTCTATTTGTAAATGTACAACATGAAACTTGTATTTTAAAATTTTAAGCTTTGAAACCTTTTGATGACTTATTTGTAAAATTTATTTATAAAATAAATAAAATTTGGACGTATTTATAAAAAAAATATTAAAGGTGGTCTATTCTTAAATGTAAAAAATAGTAAAAATTAGTTTTAAAAAAATTTTACAGTTATTTTTTAAAAAAAATTTGAGGGTCTATTATTTAATTTATAAATATTAAATTTGTAATTATAAATAATAAAAAACACTAAGGTCTTTGTTCTAAAATTTTATTTAAAATAATGATTAAAAATATAAACTTTTTTATAAAAAAAATTATTGAAGGGGTCTATTGTAAATGTACAATATGGAACTTGTAATTTTAAAATTTAAGCTTTGAAACCTTCGATGACTTATTTGTAAAATTTAGGGATAATTACCAGTGACCCCCTGTAATTTGGGGTAATTACCGCTAACCCCCCGTAATTTCCGTAATTACCCCCAACCCCTCAAATTCGCCCGTATTTACCCACAGCCCCCTGATTGTTATTTAATCAAAATTTTACCCAAAAATTCCGATTTTACCCCCATTATTTTTACACATACACCCCTAAAAACTTATTTTTTTATATTTAATCCCCGGATTTCGGATTTTTCAAATAACACCCCGAAAGAACTTCGATTTACAAAAAAGTCCTCGAAATTCGAATTTTTACAAATAAACCCCCGAAATTATTCCGATTTATAGAAAAGTCCCCAAAATTCGGATTTTTGCAAATAACACCCCGTCGCGCGGGCGGGAGCGGAGGAGGAGGCCGGCCGGCAGGCGGCAGTCGGCGGGAGCGGAGCCGGAGGCCGGGCGGGCGGGAGCGGAGGCGGAGGCCGGGGCGCAGGCGCGCCGAAACGCGGGCGCGAACGGCCACGGCCGAGGCCGTTCCGCCACAGCGTGCCGGGGACGGAGGCCGAGGCCGGCGCGCCCGCACGCGGGGGCGGAACGGCCTCGGCGTCCGCCTCCGGTCCCGCTGCCGGCACGCCGGCGCCCCGGCCTCCGCCTCCTTCTCCGGCGCGCGGGGGCGGGATTTTTGCAAATAATATCCCGAAATATTCAAATTTACAGAAAAGTCCCCGAAATTTTGATTTTTGCAAATAACACCCCGAAGTTAAATTTGTAATTTATAAATATTAAATTTGTAATTATAAATATAAAAAACACTAATGTCTTTTTTGTAAAATTTTATTTAAAATATGATTAAAAATATAGACTTATTTATAAAAAAAAATATTGAAGGGGTCTATTTGTAAATGTATAATATGAAACTTGTAATTTTAAATTTTAATCTTTGAAACCTTCGATGACTTATTTGTAAAACTTATTGATAAAATAAATAAAATTTGGATATATTTATAGAGAAAAATATTAAAGGTGGTCTATTTTTAAATATAAAAAATATTAAAAATTAATTTTAAAATAATTTTACAATTATTTTAAAAAAAAATCTGAGGGTCTATTTTTTAATTTGTAATTATAAATATAAAAAACACTAATGTCTTTTTTGTAAAATTTTATTTAAAATATGATTAAAAATATAGACTTATTTATAAAAAAAAATATTGAAGGGGTCTATTTGTAAATGTATAATATGAAACTTGTAATTTTAAATTTTAATCTTTGAAACCTTCGATGACTTATTTGTAAAATTTATTAATAAAATAAATAAAATTTGGACATATTTATAGAGAAAAATATTAAAGGTGGTCTATTTTTAAATGAAAAAAATATTAAAAATTAATTTTAAAATTACAAGTTTCATATTGTATATTTATAAATAGACCCCTTCAATATTTTTTTTATAAATAAGTCTATATTTTTAATCATATTTTAAATAAAATTTTAAAAAAAAGACATTAGTGTTTTTTATATTTATAATTACAAATTTAATATTTATAAATTACAAATTTAACTTCGGGGTGTTATTTGCAAAAATTAAAATTTTGGGGACTTTTCTGTAAATTTAAATATTTCGGGGTGTTATTTGCAAAAATCCGCCCCCGTGTGCCGGAGAAGAAGGCGGAGGCCGGGGCGCCGGCGAGCCGGCGGCGGGAGCGGAGGCGGACGCCGAGGCCGTTCCGCCCCCGCGTGCCGGGGATGGAGGCCGAGGCCGGCGCGCCGGCACTCGGGCGCGGAAGGCCAAGGCCGAGAGCGTTCCGCCCCCGCGTGCGGGCGCGCCGGCCTCGGCCTCCGTCCCCGGCACGCGGGGGCGGAACGGCCTCGGCCTCGGCCTCCGCGTGCGGGCGCGCCGGGCTCGGCCTCCGTCCCCGGCACGCGGGGGCGGAACGGCCTCGGCCGTGGCCGTCCGCGCCCGCGTTTCGGCGCGCCGGCGCCCCGGCCTCCGGCTCCGCTCCCGCCGCCTGCCGCCACCTCCGCTCCGCCTCCGGCCGGCCGGCCTCCTCATCCGCTCCCGCCCGCGCGACCGGGTGTTATTTGCAAAAATCGGAACTTTGGGGACTTTTCTGTAAATCAGAATAATTTCGGGGGTTTATTTGTAAAAATTCGAAATCCGGGGGGTTAAATATAAAAAAATAAATTTTTAGGGGTGTATGTGTAAAAATAATGGGGGTAAAATCGGAATTTTTTGGTAAAATTTTGATTAAATAACAATCAGGGGCTGTGGGTAAATATGGGCGAATTTGATGGGGGTGGGGGTAATTACGGAAATTATGGGGGTTAGCGGTAATTACCCCAAATTACAGGGGGTCACCGGTAATTACCCCAAA
>RXID01016710.1:0-20519 GCA_005019695.1 Trichopus zeylanicus subsp. travancoricus
TCTACCACTGCTACTACTACCACTTCTACTACAACAATTGCTACTATTACTATAACTACAACAACTACTACAACTACTAGTACTACTACAACAATAACTACTACTACCACTTCTACTTTGACTACGGCCACTATGACCACTGCTTCTACACTATTACTTCTATTACCACTTATACTGCTACTGCAACAACTACTTCTACTGCTATGACTACTAGTTTTACTACTACGGCTACTACTGCTACTACTGCTACTACTACTACCACTACTACTAGTCCTACAGCTACTACTGCTACAACTGCTACCTTTCATACTACTACTACTACAGCTAAGAGAACAACTTTGACCACTATTGTTGCTACTACTACTACTTCAGTTACAATAACTACTACTACTAATACTTGTACTTTTACTATAACTGCTGCAATTGCTACTACTACTACAGTAATTATCGCTACTTCTCATATTACCGCTACTTTAGCTACTTCTACTGCTACTACCACTACTTCTACAGCTAATAAACTACTTCTACTCCTACTACTACTACTACTAGTACTACTGCTAGTACTGCTGCTGTAACTGCCACTACGGGTACAACTACTACTGCAATTACTACTACTACTACTACTTCTTCAACTACTGCTGCTGCTCCTACTGCAACTATAGCTACTGGCACTCCCATAACCACCACTACTGCTACTACTGTTACTAACACAGCTGCCACTACTACTGCTCCAACTAGTACTATTACTGCTATTGTTGTTGCTTATATACTATTACTACTACTACTACTATAATTACTACTACTCCTAGTCCAACTACAATTACTACTACTACTACGATTACTACTACTACTATTACTACTACTACTACTACTACTAATAATACTACTCTACTGCTACTACTACGTCTACTTCTACTAGCACAACTACTGCTACTACTACTATTACCACTGCTACTACTACTACTAGTGCTGCTACTACTATTGCTACGACTGCTTCTTCGACAACTACTATGGCTACCAGTGCTGCGTCTACTTCAACAACAACAACAACAACTTCTGCTAGTACTACTACAACTACTACCACTACTACTACTATAGCTATTGCTACTACTACAAGTAACACTACGACTACTACTACTGTGGCTACTACTACTACTACTACTACTACTTCTACTGCTGCTACTGATGTTGTTTGAAATACTACTACTAAAACTGTAACTACGGCTATTACTGCTGCAACTACTACCACTTCTATTACTGTTGCTAATGCTTGAACTACAACTACTCATACTACTGCTGGTATTGCTCCTATTGCTTCTACTACTACTACTGCTACTACTATTATGGCTATAGCTACTACTACTACAACTACGTCTACTACTACTTCTTTTACTACTACTACTACTCCTGCTAATACTACTACGACTACTATTGCTAATGCTACTACTCCTACCACTACTAAAACTACTACTACAATGACTACTACTGCTGTTGCTACTATTGCTAATACTTCTCTAATACTAGTACTACTACTAGTACTACCACTACTACTGCAATTCTACATTTGCTACTACTACCACTACTACTACATCTTCCAATGCTACTACTACTACTAATACTAATACTTCAATTACTGCTACTATTGCAATAACTATTACTATTGATACTACTATTGCTGCTGCTACTACTACTACAACCACTTCGACTAGTACTGCTACTATTATGATTTCTACTATAACTACGACTTCTACTATGACTACGACTACAACTTGTACTACTATTGCTACTATGACAAATACTACTACTACTACAACCATAATTGCTATGACTACTACTACTAATATTACTGCTACCACTACTATGACTTCTAGTACTACTCCTACAACTACTAATGTTGTTGCTGCTCCAACATCTACTGCCATAACTACTACTATTACTACTTCTTTTGTTGTTGCTTCTACAACTACCACTACTTGTATGACAACTACAACTTCTGCTACAACGGATGCTACTACTACTAATACTACTACTAGTACTACTAGTACCACAACTACAACTACTGCCACTACTGTTACTACTTTTACTGCTTCTATAGCTTCTAGTTCTACTACTTCTATAACTACTAATACTACTACAGCAGCTACTACAACAACTACTACTGCTACTACTGCTACTAGTACTACTATTATTATTGCTGCTACTACTACTACTACAAGTATTGCTACAAGTATTGCTACTACAACAACTACTTCTGTTACTACTAATACTGCTACTACTACTAATACTACTACTCATTCTACTACTAGTACCATTGCTACTGCTACCACCACTACTACAGCTATTACTACTAGTTCCCCTACTTCTACTACTTTTGTAACTAGTACTAGTATGGCTACTACTACTTCTACAACAACTACTAGTACTCGGTTACCACGACTACTACTACTACTACTACCACAACAACAACAATAATAACTACTACTACTACTACTACTACAACAACTAATTCTACAACTAGCCGAACTACTTCTACTACTCCCACAGCTACTACTACTACTACTACTAGTACGACTACTACTACAACTCCTCCTCCTCCTCCTACTACAACTAGTACTACAACTACTGCTACTAATGCTGCTACTACTTCTACCACTGCTACTACCACCACTACTACTATTATAATTACTATTACTACAACCAGTACTATAACTACTAGTACTATGACTACTACTATTGTCACTGCTACTGCGACTACAGCCACTATGACTACTGCTTCTACATTACTACTTCTATTACCACTACTACTACTACTGCGACTACTGCTACTACTGCTAAGACTACTACTATTACTACTGCTGCTACTACTTCTACTAGCGCTATAACTACTGCCACTACTACTAGTTCTACAACTACTATCGCTACAACTACTACTTTTCGTACTACTACTACTATTCCTAAGACTACAACTATGACTACTACTGCTACTACTACTGCTACTAGTTCTGTTATAACAACTATTGCTACTAATACTTCTACTACTGCTACAACTGCTGCTACTGCTACTACTACTACAGCAACTATTACTACTTCTCATATTACCACTATTCAGCTACTACTATTGCTGCTACTACTACTACTTCTATAGCTAATATACCACTACTACTGCAACTAATACTACTACTACTACCGTTGTTACAACTAGTACTATTACTATTAATACTACTACAACTATTACTATTACTGCTATTACTACTACTACTACTACTACTTCTACTACTACTACTTCTA
The DNA here is from genome assembly GCA_005019695.1 of Trichopus zeylanicus subsp. travancoricus. Taxonomy (NCBI): domain Eukaryota; kingdom Viridiplantae; phylum Streptophyta; class Magnoliopsida; order Dioscoreales; family Dioscoreaceae; genus Trichopus; species Trichopus zeylanicus. The sequence goes on from RXID01016710.1 coordinate 3,289, forward strand.
CTACTTCTACTACTACTATTTCTACTACTACAACTACTACAACTACTATTACTACTACTGCTACTACTATTACTACTACTACTATTACTACTCTGACTACTAGTATTACTACTACTACTATTACTACTCTGACTACTAGTATTACTACTACTACTATTACTACAACTGCTGCTAATACTACTACTACCACTACAACTTTTCCAACAATAACAATTACTGCTACTTCTCCTACTACAAATACTTATCTTGCTATCACTAGTGCTACTACTACTTTCGCTGCTACTGCCACTACTACTACTACAACAACTACTACTTTACTACTTCTACTACTGCTACTACTAATACTACTACTACTACTGTGACAACTAATAATGCTGCTACTACTACTACTATCGCTGCTACTACTACCGCTACTACGACTACTTGTCATACTACTGCTACTATTGCTACTACTACTGCTTATACAACTATTGCAACTATTATCACAACTATAGCTACTATTACTCCCACAAATACTACAACTACTACTTCTATTACTATTGCTACTACAACTCTAGCTACTACTACTTCCACAACTACTACTGCTGATGCAACTACAACTACTTTCTACTACTATTGCTGCTACCACTGCTACTATTGCTACAATGACTACAACTACTTCTTCTACTACTGCTACTATGACTACTTATCAGACTACTACTACTTCAACCACTACTACTATTACGCCTACTACAACTACTCCTACTACTACTACTACAACTACTTCTACTACTACTACTACTACTACTACTACTATTACTGCTATGACTGATACTACTACTGCTACTATTGACAGTGCTGCCACTATTGCAACTGTAATTACTAGTACCACTATTATTACTACTACTACTACCGCTACTATTACTATGACTACTACTAGTACTAACCTAAATACTAATATCATGACTAACATAACTACTGTTGCTACTGCTACGGCTACCACTACTACTACTACTACTGCTACTGTTGCTGCTGCTGCTGCTGCAACTACAACTACTTCTACTATTACCCCAACTACTACTACTATTACCCCGACCACTACTACTACTTCTACTTCTACTAGTACAACAACTGCTGCTACTGCTGCTGCTGCTGCTATTGCTAATGCTGCCACTACTTCTGCTAGTATTATTAATGTTGCTTCTATTATTGCCACTACTACTGCTATGACTACTATTGTGACTATTACTATGACTATGAGTGTTGTTGCTACTTCTACTACTACTATAACTACTACTGCTACTACTACAACTACTACTATAACTACTACTACTACTACTAATACTACTACTATGGCTACTACTACTGCTGCTACTAATACTACTAGTATTGTTACTACTACTACTACTGCTACTGCGGTTACTTCTGCTACTGTTACTATGACTGCTACTAGTGCTACTATGACTACTACTACTATTAATGCTGGTGCTACTACTATTGCTACTACTACAACTACGAGTTCTACTACTTCTACTGCTACTACTTCTGCTACTACAACTACCCTAATGACTGGTAGTAGCAGTAGTAATTATAGTAGCAGAAGTAGTAGCAGTAGCTATAGCAATTATAGTAGTAGTTAAAGTTGCAGTCGCCACAACAACATCAGTAGTGTAGTAGTAGTAGTAGTAGTAGCATGAGTAATAGGAGTAGCAGTGGTAATAGCAGTAATAATAGCATAACTAGTTGTAGTAGTAGTAGAAGTAGCAGTAGTAGTAGTAACTATTATTGTCGCAATAATAGTAGTAGAAAAAATGCAGCAGTAGTAGAAGTAATAGTCATAGTAGAAGTAGTAGTGGTATTAATAGTAGCATTAGTGGTATTAATAGTTGCAGTAGTAGTAGTTGTCGTTGTTGTATTGGTAGCAGTAACCGCAGTAGTAGCAGTAGCATTATTAATAGTAATAGTTGCAGTTGTCGGAGAAGTCGAGTGCTAGTAGTAGCCGTAGTAGCAGTAGTAGTAGTACTAGTAGCAGTAGAAGTAGTAGTAGTAATAGCAGTAGTGGTAGTAATACTAGTAGCAGTAGTAGTAGTAGGAGGAGGAGGAGGAGGAGGAGGAGATGAAGAGTAGTAGTAGTATCAAAAGTAGAATTAGCAAAAGTAGTTGAGTAGTAGTACTAGTTGTAGTAGAGGTAGTGGTAGTAGTAGTTACAGTAGTAGTGGAAGTAGTAACAATAGTAAGAGTAGTAGAAGAAGTAGAAGAAGTAGCGAAAGTAGTAGTAGTAGTAGAAGTAGTTGTAGTACTAGTAGAAGTAGGCATAGTAGCAGTAGTAGCAATAGTAGTAGTAGTAGTGGTGGTAATGTCAATAGTAGTAGTAGCTGTTGTACTAGCTGTGGTTGTAGTTGCGAATGTAGTAGTAGTAGTGTAGTAGTACTAGTAATAGTTGGGGGAGATATTGTATTAGTAGAAATAGTAGTAATAGGAGTAGCAGTAGTAATAGTTGAAGGACAAGTAGCTACAATAATAGTAATAGTTATAGTAATAATAGTAGTATTAGTAGTAGCAGTAGTAGTAGTAGTAGCAGAGGTGGTAGTAGTGGCAGTAGTAGCAAAGGTAGTAGTCGTAGCAGCAGCAACAGTAGTAGTAGAAGTAGTAGTTTCAGCAGTAGTGGTAGTAGTTGTAGTTGAAGTAGCAGTAGTAGTAGCTGTAGTAGTAGCAGCAGTAGTGGTAATAGTAGTAATAATTTAGTAGTTGTAGCAGTAGTAGTAGAGGAAGTAGTAGCAGTAGTGGTTGTAGTAGTAGTGGTCATAATTATAGTAGCAGTAGTATTAGTAGCGACAGTAGTAGTTGTAGTAGTAGCAGTATTAGTATTAGTAGTACTAGTGGTTGTACTAGTAGTAGGAGATGTCATAATAGAAGGAGAAGTAGTAGTAGTAGTAGTAGTTGTTGTTGTTGTTGTTGTTGTTGTAGTAGTAGTAGTAGTAGCAGTAGTAGTAGTAGTAATAGTAGTAGAAGTAGTAGTAGTTGAAGTAGTAGTAGCGGTAGTAATAGCAGATGTAGTAGTCATAACAACCATAGTAGTAATAGAAGTAGTAGTTGTAGTAGTTATAGTTGCCGTAACATTAACAACAATAGTAGTAGTAGCAGTAGTAGTAATAGTGGCAATATGTGTAGTCATAGTAGAAGCAATAGTATTAGTAGTAGGAGCAGTAGTTCTTGTAGCAACAGTAGTGGTAGTAATAGTAGTTGTTGTTGTAGTAGCAGATGCAGTAATCGTAGTAGTAGTAGTAGTAGTTTTTGGAGAAGTAGTAGTAGTTGTTGTTGTAGTAATAGGATAAGTAGCAATTGTAGCAACAACAACAGCAGGTGGGAATCCATCACCAGGAACCATGTAGCAAGTCAGGCGTTTACTGACCCACGGGATAAGCTGTTATACATGGAAAACCTTCTTGGCGTGATAGAGAAATTAGCATGGATCCAGTGGAGGATGAACTATGGAGATGAATATCAGGCCCTGATCAACTCTGGTGAAGGACGAGAGGGAACCCAAAATATCCTCTCACAAATGAGGAGAGTTTTTTCCGTGGAAGATCCGACGCAGGGGTCAACTATGATCCAGGAAGCTACTTACAGGGACCTGGAAAGATTATCTTGTGACAATGTCAAGAACATTGTCCAATATATTAATGATTATATGAGACTTGCGGCAAAGACGGGAAGGCTCTACGTCGGTGATGAACTATCAGAAAAATTCTGGCTAAAGATGCCCGGGGACTTGGGCAGGAGAATAAAAGGGGCCTTCGAGGTAAAATACCCTGGAGTAATTATTGGTGTAATGCCCCGTATTCTTTTTGCCTATAGGTACTTGGAGGAGGAATGCAAGGATGCTGCCTTCAAAAGGGCCTTAAAGAACCTATCATTCTATAGCAAAATACCAATACCAGGCTACTACAACGAAAACAAATGAAAGATAGGCTTGAAGAGATCAAGAATGTATAATGGAAAACCTCATGATTCCCATATACGAATAGAGAAGAGGAAGCACCTCATCAGGAGTAAATGATGCAAATGCTACCTCTGTGGGCAAGAAGGGCATTTTGCAAGAGAATGCCCAAATGATAGGAGAAATGTGAAAAGAGTCGCTATTTTTGAGCAACTAGAAATTCCTGAGGATTGCGACGTCCTATCAGTCAGAGAAGGTGATGACAAGAGTGATGCTATATTCAGTGTCTCAGAGGGGGAAGATAATGAGGATGAGCTGCAAAGATCCATTCAGACGCTTGCTCAAGAAGAGCATATTTATATGCTTGGGGAGGTAAATGGTGGTTATAGGCCACAGGTACGACTTCCTGAACATCAATTAAATTGCCTTCATAATTGGCAGCATAACTCTTTCGTACAACCCCAGGATGAAAATTGTGTATGCTGCAAGAGAAGGTCTATGCAAAGGGCAAGAATCCATTGCCCAAAATGCCTGGTTACAGCCGGTAACCTATGCGGACCTTACTACTTCAAAAGGGAGGTTCCTATCGCACTTGCAGCACCAGCTCCATTTTTCCCTCAAAAACTTATCCAGGAGTAGCGATACTATATCGTATGGTGTGAAGGGGAAATTGAAAGACTAAAAAGGGAAGTTGATTACTACAAAGAAAGATTGCAAGAATTGCAGCTTGAAAGAGATCTCGAAGAAGATTTCAGGAAGATGGATAAAGGAAAGGGGATTACAGAGGACCTGGAGAATCTTGGAGAGAGATCACCAATGTTCTTTATCAAGAATATATTAGCAAAACTTCTACGAAAGATCCAAAACAAAGCCCTGGACCACGGTTAGTTAAAAATATGCTATATAATATGACTGTGGAACTTGAAATACCAGGTATCCCAAGATTCAAAGTAAGGCCAATATTGGACACTGGGGCCACAACTTGTTGTATTGATGAAGGCTCGGTACCAGTGGAAGCACTTGAGCAGAATAGCTTCGAGGTCCATTTCAGCGAAATTAATTCCAGGGAAGCTGCCAGGAAGAAGCTTAAAGGAGGGCGGATGAATATAGGGGAGAATATTTTCAGAATCCCCTATACCTACAGCTTCAAGATGGAGTTGGGTGATGGCATCCAAATGATAATTGGATCCAACTTCATCAAAGCAATGCAAGGAGTGGTAAGGATAGAAGCTAACGTAGTCACATTCTACAAAAACTTGACTGTTATAAACACTACCCCCACTACCTCTGTGAATGTTTCTCTTGAGGAATTAGGACTGGAGGAAGATGAGTATATTGATATCAAAGAATCAGTATACTATAATGAGGAACGAAGCAGAGAATCCAGAAATTCAAGCCTTTAATGCAAAGGTTAAAGGAGGCTGGTTATATTGGAGAAGAGCCTTTGAAGCACTAGGCAAGAAACAAAATTGTCTGTCAGCTGGACATAAAAAACCAGGACTTCATAATTGCAGATAAGCCTTTAAAACATGTTACTCCTCAGTTACATGATTCATTTAAAAAACATGTGCAGTCCCTGCTTAATTTAGGAGTCATCAGACAAAGCAAAAGCAGACATCGGACCACTGTGATTATTGTTAACTCAGGGACCAGCATTGACTCAGTAACAGGAAAAGAGGTGAGAGGGAAGGAAAGAATGGTGTTCAACTATAGGAGGTTGAACGACATTACAAATAATGATCAGTATAGTCTCCCCGGAATAAACACAATTTTACGGAGGGTAAGCTGCAGCAAAATCTATTCAAATTTGACCTTAAAAGTGGATTTCATCAGATAGCCATGCACCCTGACTCTATTGAGTGGATAGCTTTTTGGGTACCTGAGGGATTATATGAATGGCTGGTTATGCCATTCGGATTAAAGAATGCACCCTCTATATTCCAAAGAAAGATGGACGTGTGTTTCCAAGGTACGGGGGATTTTATAGCTGTATACATTGATGATATTTTGGTTTTCTCTCAAATAGAAAAGGAACATGCAGAGCACCTAAAAATAATGCTACAAATTTGTGAGGACAATGGGCTTATTCTTAGTCCCACAAAAATGAAAATAGCAGTCTCTGAAGTTGAATTTCTTGGGGCAGTTATTGGAAACCAAAAAATTAAATTACAGCCTCATATCATCAAAAAATTCTTTGAATTCAATGAGCAATAGCTTACTACCTTAAAGGGACTCAGATCTTGGCTGGGAATTCTCAATTACACTAGGAATTACATCCCTTACTTGGGAAAGTTGCTAGCACCATTATATGCAAAGACAAGCCCGACTGGTGAAAGAAGATGGAATAAAAAGACTGGGAGCTTGTGAGACAGGTAAAAAGGCTAATTCAAGAATTGCCAGACTTGGAGGTTCCCCCAGAAAGAAGCTATATCCTCCTGGAAATAGATGGTTACATGGAAGGATGGGGAGGGGTTTGTAAATGGAAAAGGCAGAAGTATGACTCAAGGTCATCAGAAAAAGTTTGCGCATACGCTAGTGGAAAGTTCAACCCCCCAAAGTCCACAATTGATGCAAAAATTCATGCTGTTATGAATTCTTTAGAAGCCTTAAAGATTTATTATTTGGACAAAGAGGAGTTAACTATCCGAACGGACTGCCAAGCCATTATGAGTTTCTTTAAGAAGTCTCCAAATAACAAGCCATCAAGGGTCCGCTGAATGGCATTCACAGATTATATCACTGGGATAGGCATCCCAGTACACTTTGAATATATTGATGGCAAAGACAATCAGCTTGCTGATGCTTTGTCACGCTTAATCTCTTATTTAATTTGCACAGGATGGCCTGCAGGGGAAAATTTGGACAACTTGGAGCTAGCAGCACTGGCGCTGCAGGAGGTGAAAGGGGCCCCCCACACGGAAACCCAAAATCTATTAGCCCAAACTCTGAAGACACTACAGCAAGCATTGAGCAGTACAAGCAGGTCGTACGACTTTCATAGTGTCTTCCTATGCCCCTTGACATCCAGGATGAAATTCGGAAAGACATCCACCAAATACAACATAAACTTGCAGCAAAAGTAGTTCAGGCCCTTCACCAACTCAAGGCACTACATGCAATAAAAACCAGGGAGTGCAGAAAAAGGAGCACTAAGAATAATTTTTGGGGCAACTGGTACCCCACCACCGAGCAAATTGATAAGAAGCTAGAAAAAGCTGTCGGACTCACCAATGATGCTGCTAGAAGAATGGACAGTTTTAAGTTGTAAATATGCGGAAGTGGTGGACCCTGTGTATTGTAAATACTTTCGTGGTGTAAAGTAGTAAACCTTGTGTAACATAAGCACGAATCCACTTTTGTGCTGTAAAGGGAGGAGTTCCCCCCCCTTCACTGCTATAAAAGTGGACCTAATTCTGTAAAGGGGATCCTTTCGTGCTGTAAAGTAGTAAACCCTGTGTAAGACAAGCACGAATCCATGTTTGTGCTGTAAAGGGGGATCCTTTTGTGCTGTAAAGTAGTAAACCCTGTGTAAGATAAGCACGAATCCACTTTTGTGCTATAAAGGGAGGAGTTCCCCCCCCCCCCCTTCGCTGCTATAAAAGTGGATCTAATGCAGAGTTGAAGAACAACAAGAAGTTTGAGTTTAAAGTTCAATATAAATATATGAGTTTTCCATATCTTCTCCTTATTTTGTATTGTGCTTTAAGTTGTTAGTCTTGTTTAAATTGTGGTATCAGAGCTTATATCAAGATATGGAAGGATAGACTTTCTTAAGGACCGATGGTTTTGTGGTAAGGACCTGTGATTACCATTTTATTAAATACCATGTTGAAAGACATTAAGCTGCTATCATTGCTAAAATTTTGATCCATTGGTATTATGTAAACTGGGTATTGAACTAGGCATAAGGAAAAAGAACAGGTCCTAACTTGGCAGCTGCGGCAAGGAGGCCGTTTGTAAGTCAAAGGGCACACCTGTGTGATCCTAGCTTAATTTCTAACCCAGTTTGGGACTGCCCTTTGTGATAAGTTTTGGCAGTTATAGCTTTTATGTCCGAAGCATGGGAGAAAACTATACAAGAATGGTATGATCATTCCTGAACCTCAAACCTAGAGTACCTTGACCTTGCTTCCACCCCAAAAGTATCTACAAATCAATTAGCCCACAATATTGCTGTAATCTACGACAGAACCTGTCTATCATCCAAAGTCCATTTAAAAAACTTTAGGCAACTACAAGAACAGTGTCAAAATCTTGAGAAGGAAATCAGAAGCTTAAAGTCTTCCTTGAAGGACTTAACGTAGGTTTATTTGAACAATAGACCCCTCACCAAGCAACAAGTCAGGGAACTTCTTGTAGAAATTGCTCAGCAACCCAGGATAGTTAAGGAAGAGGCACTAAAAAGTACTGAAAATCTGAGAAAAAAATTGATAAAGTGGAAATCCTACTTCTTGGAGCAGCAGAAAGGCCGAAGGATGTAAGAGGCCAGTTGAGAGCTTTCAGGGATCCAATCAAGATTCTGCAAGAAGAACAGGAGAAGCTAAAGGCTAATGGCTGCAAGACGGAGTACCTCTCAAGCTATACAAGAGCAACCGCTGAGTCCAGCCCCAACTCCTTTATTTGAAGATCAAATACGGGGGTATAAAAGGAACCAGAGGCGCCTACACAATGCTCAGCAAGCTGTCAAAAGCATACAAAGGTGCTTGATGGGAGAAGCAGATCCGTGTCACACCCTGGAACAACAAATAGACTCTCAGGCTCAACTAAGACTTTCCATTCAGGAATGTGCCTCCATAGTACCTGCTGAAGTCATTTATCATTCACGAAGAGATGATGTTCACCATCGAGTATACGTCCACAGATCGAAGGAAGTTATACTATGCACAGATAACGATCAAGTGGACAGGGGCTTTATTCAAGAAGACAGCTACAATTAGCTGCACAGGAGTGGGATGTAGTACATCCATCTTGGAGTATTGCAGGTACGAGTTCAAATCTTACATAGGCAGGAAGAAGGCATTCTAGCCTTAATTATCTTTAGGGACAATCGGTGGCTAGGGGACCAGGCTATTCTGGCAACAATGGAGGTGGACTTATCCAGAGGAAGCCAAATGGTTTATGTTATTCCAACTCTCATAATGACTATTGAAGATTTTTACAGAAATATTCAGATCTCTATATTAACTAGAGGCTATGAGCAGTGGAGGAACGGGAATGCAAATTTATTGATCACCAGGGGACTGATCGGGAGGCTCTCTAAAGTACTAATTTTGGTGGTAATAGTTGTAGTAATTTTAGTAGTTGTTGTAGCAATCGTGGCAATATTAGCAATAGTAGTAGTAGTTATAGTAGTTGGGGTAGTAGTAGTAGTTGTTGTAGCAGTCATAGTAACAGCTGTAGTCATAGTAGTGGTGGTAGCTGTGGTAGTAGCAGTAGTTGTAGCAATAGAGGATGTACTGTGGCACTAGTAGTAGTTCTGGTGGTAGAAGTAGTAGTAGTAATAGTAGTAACAGTAGTTGTAGTATTAGTAGTAGCAGAAGTAGTAGTTGCAATAGTAGCAACAGCAGTAGTAGTAGTTGTAGGAGTAGTAGTACTAGCTGTAGTAGTAGTAGAAGCAGTAATAGGAGTAGGTGTAGCAGCATTAGTAGTAGTACGAGCAGTAGTAGCGTTAGTAGTAGTACCAGAAGTAGAAGCGACTATAGTATTAGTAGGAGTAGTAGTAACAACAATTGTTGTTGTAAGAGTAGTAGCAGTAGTAGCAGTAGCTGTAGTTGTAGTAGTAGTGGTAGCGGTAGTAGCAGCAGTAGTAGTTGTAGTAGTAGTAGTAGTAGTAATCACAGAAGTAGTAGTAGCAGCAGTTGCAGGCCTAGTATTGGGAGCAATAGTAATAGTAGTAGTAATAGTAATAATAGTAGTAGCAGTCCAAGTAGAAGAAGTAGTAGTAGCAGTTGTATTAGTAGTAGTAGTCGTAATAGTAGTAGTAGTAACAATAGCTGTGACAGAAGTAGCAGTGGTAGTAGTAGCAGCAGTTGTTATAGTAGTAGTAGTAGTAGTAGTAGTAGTAGTATTAGTGCAGTTGTAGTAGTAGTAGTCGTATTAATGTAGTAGTAGAAGTAGTAGTTGTAGTAATAGAAGTAGTAGTTGGAGAGGTAGTAGTAGTATCGATAGTAGTAGTATTAGTAGTAGTAGATGCAGTAGTAGTAGTAGTAGTAGTAGTAGTAGTAGCAGTAGTAATAGGAGAAATAGTATTAGCTGTAGCAGTTGTAGCAGAAGTAGCTGTTATTATAGTAGTTGCAGTAGTAGCAGTAGTAGAAGCATCAACAACAGTCGCCGGAGTAGTAGTAGCTGTAGCAGTTGTTGTTATAGGAGAAGTAGTAGTAGTTATTCTAGTACCAAATGCAGTAGTAGTAGCCGTAGTAGTAGTAATAGTAATAGTAGTAGTAGTAGTCGCCATAGCAACCGTACTAGTAGTAGAAGTAGTAGCAGTAGTAACATAAGCAGTTGTTGTAATCACTACAGAAGCAGTCGCAATTGTAGTAGTTGTAGTAGGAGTAGCAGCAATAGTAGTAGTAATTATTGTAGTAGTAGGAGTACTAGCAACAGTAGTGGTAGTACTAGTAGTAGGAGTAGCAGTACTAGTAGTTGGAGTAGTAGTAGTTATTGTAGTTGCGATACTATAGAAGCTTTAGTAATAGAATTAGTGTTAGTAGCAACAATAGCAATAGTAGTATTAGTAGTGGGAGCAGTAGTAGCAGGTATAGGGGAAGAAGTAGTATAAGTAGTAGCAGTAGTAGAAGTTGTTGTAGTATTTGTAGTAGCAGCAGTAGCAAAAGTTGCAGTAGTTGTAGTGGTGGTAGTAGTAGTTGTAGTAGCAGTAACAACAGTAGAAGTAGTATTAGTAGTAGCTATAGTAGTAGTTGTAGTACTGGAAGTAGTAGTAGTAGTTGAAATAGTAGTAGTACTAGTAGTTGTAGTGCTAGTAGTTGTAGTACTAGTCGTAGTAGTGTTAGCAATAGTAGCAGCAGTAGCAATAGTCGTAGTAGCCATATTAGTTGTAGAAGTAGTAGCAAGACAAGTAGCAATAGTAGTAACAACAATAGTAGTAGCCACAATATTAGTAGTAGTAGTAGTAGTGGTAGTAGCACTACTGGTAGTAGTAGTAGTAGTTGGAGCCGTAGGTGCGATTGTAGCACTTGTAGTAGTAAAATCTATAGTAGTAGTAGTAGTAGTAGTAGTAATAGTAGGAGCAGTTGTAGTTGTCGTAGGAGAAGCTATAGTAGCAGCAGTAGGAGGAGTATCAGTAGTAACAGTAGTGGTTATAGCAGCAGTAGTAGTAGAATAACCGTAGTAGTAGCAAGAGAAGCTGTAGCAGAAGTTATAGTAGTAGCAATATGTGCGATAGTTGCTGTAGTAGTAGTAGTTGGAGTAGTATTTGTAGTAGTGGTAGTAGTAGTTGTTGCAACAGTAGTAGTAGAAACTATAGCAGTAGTTGTGGGGGAAGTAGTAGTTGTAGTAGGAGTAGCATTGGTAGTAAGAGTAGCAATCGCAGTTGCAGTAGTAGAAGTCGTAGTAGTATCAGTAGTAGTAGTATTATTTATAAAAATAATAGTAGTAGTAGTAGTAGAAGCTTGAGTAGTAGTAGTAATAGTAGCAGTAGGAGAAGTAGAAGTAGTGGCAGTAGTAATAGTAGTCAGAGCAGTAGTGGTAGTGCTAGTTGTAGTAGCAGTAGTAGCAGCAATAGTAGTAGTAGTAGCAGTAGCCTTTTTAGTAGTTGTCGTTGTAGCAGTTGTAGTCATAATAGAAGGAGAAATACCAGTAATAGTTGCAGCAGTAGCAGAAGTACCAGTAGCAAAAGTAGTCATAGTAGTAGTAGTTTAAATAATAGCAGTAGTAGGAGCAGCAGAAGTAGTAGCAGCAGCAGCAGTAGTAGTAGTAGCAGTAGCAGTAGTAGCAGTAGTAGCAGTAGAAGCAGGTGCAGTAGTAGTAGTAATATTGGTAGCAGTAGTAGTAGCCATTGTAGCAGTTGTAGTAGTAGTTCCAATAATAGTAGTAGTAGCAATAGTAGCAGCAGCAGCAGTAGTACTATTTTTAATAGTTGTGGTAGTTGTAGTAGTAATTGTTGTTGTAATAGTAGTATTATTAGTAGCAGTAGCACTAGTAGCTATGGTAGTAGTAGTAGCAGTAGTAGTAGTAGGAGAAGTAGTAGTCGTAGTAGCAGTATTAGTAGCATAGTTATAGTAGAAGTGGAAGTAGGAGTAGTAGTAGTAGTATACGTAGTTGCAATTGTAGCAGCAGCAGCAGTAGTAGTATGAGAAGTAGTAGTACTTGCAGTAGCAGTAGTAGCGATTGTAGCCACGACAGTAGTGGAAGTAGTAGTAGTAGTAGTCGAAGTAGGAGTAGTAGTAGCAGTAACAACAAACATATTAGGCATAGTAGTAGTAGTAGGAGTAGGAGTAGTTGTACCACTTGTTGTAGTTGGAGTTGTAGTGGTAGTAGTAATCATAGGAGTAGTAGTAGTTGCAGTAGGAGTGGCAGTGGTAGCAGCAGTAGTAGGATTATTAGTAGTAGCAGTAGTGATTGGAGTATTAGTAATTGTAGTAGTAGGATTAGTAGTTGCAGTAATGGGAGCAGTAGTAGTTATAGTAGTAGTAGCAGTAGCAGTACTAGTAGTAGTTGCAGTGGTAGCAATAGTTGGAGAAGTATTAGTAGTAGTAGCAATAGCAGCAGTAGCATAAGCAGAAGGACCAGCAACAGTAGTAGCAGGAGCAGTAGCAGTAGTAGTAGGAGTAGCAGTTGAAGTTGCAGCGATAGAAGTAGTAGTAGTAGCAGTAGTAGTAGGAGTATAATTAGTAAAAATAATCATAGTAGTACTAGTGAAGGGGTAATAGTAGTCATATTAGAAGTAGAAGCAGCGGTAGTAGTTGTAGTAGGAGTTGTTGGAGCAGTTGTAGTAGTAATTATAGTAGGAGTAGCTGTAGTAGTAGCATTAGGAGTAGCAGCAGTAGTATCATCAGTCTTACAAGTAGCAGTAGTTGCAGTAGTAGTAGTAGATGTAGTAGCAGTAGCAGTAGCAGTAGTAGTAGCAGTAGTAGTAGCAGTTGTAGTAGTAGCGATAGTCATAGTAGTAGGAGTAGTGCCAATAATAGTAGCATGAGTGGCAAGAGCAGTAGTAGTGGAAGAAGTAGTAGTAGTAGCAGTAGTAGAAGTTGTCACAGTAGAAGTAGTAGTTGCGATAAAAGTCATAGTAGCAGTAGTAGCAGTAGTAGTAGAAGCAATAGTAGCAGTATCACGGTAGTAGTCACAGAAGTAGTTTTAGTAGTTTGGGTAGTAGTAGTTATTGTTGTAGCAAAATTAGTAGTAGTAGCTATTATAGTGCTACCAGTAGTAGTAGTAAGAGAAGTAGCAATTGTCGTAGCAGTAGTAGTAGCAGCAGCAAGAGTAATAGCAGTAGTTGTTGGCGTAATAGTAGCAACAACAGAAGTAGCCGTAGTAGTAGTGATAGGAGAAGTAGTAGTAGTAGCATTAGTAGTAATAGCAGTAGCAATAGCTTTAGTAGTTGTTAAAGCAGTAATGGTAGTAGTAGTGGTAGTAGCAGCAGGAAAAGCAAAAGGAGTAGTACCAGTAGTAGCAGTAGTAGCATCAACTCTAGCAGCTGCCGCAGTAGTAGTAGCAATAGTGGTAGTAATAATTATGGTAGTAGTAGTAGTAGCAGTAGCAGTAGTGGTGCTAGTAGTCGCTATTGTAGGCACAATAGTATTAGGAGTAGTAGGAGTGGTAGTAGAACTAGTAGTAGTAGTAGTAGTAGTAGTAGTTCTAGTAGTAGCAATAGTAGTAGCCGCAGAGGTAGTAGTAGTAGAAGTTGCAATAGTAGTACTACCAGAAGTAATAGAAGTTGTAGTAGCAGATGCTGCAATAGTAGCAATAATAGGAATAGCAACATTAGTAGCGATTGTTGTAGGATTAGTGGTTGTAGCATTAGTGTAGCAATAGTATCAGTAGCTGTAATAGTACTAATAGTAGTAGTCGCAATGTTAATAGTACTTATAGTAGTAGTACTAGCAGTAACAGCAGTAGCAAAAGTAGTAGTAGTAGTATTAGTAGTAGTAGTAGCAGTAGCAGTAGCTGTAGATGCATTAGTAGCAGTAGCAGTAGTAATAGCAGTAGTTGCAGCAGCAACAGTAGCAAGAGTTGCAATAGAAGTAGTAGCAGTAGTAGTACTAGTAATAGTGAAAGTAGTAGCAGTAGTAGGAGAGGTAGTAGTAGTAGCAGACATGGTAGTTGTAGTAATAGTACTAGAAGTAGGAGTGTTAGTAGTAGTAGCTGCATTAGTAGTAGGGTAGTTGCAGTAGTAGAAGTAGTAGCAGTAGCAGTAGTGAAATCAATAACAATGTAGTAGGGGTAGTCTTAGTAGTAGCAGTAGTAGTTGTAGTAGTACTAGAAGCTGTTGCAGCCACAGCAGCAGTAGTAGTAGTAGTCATAGTAATAGTAGTAGTAGCAGCGGTAGTAGCTATAACAGTAGTAGTAGTAGTAGCAGTAGCAATGAAGTAGTTATCGCTATATTAGTAGTAGCAATTATGGTAGTAGAAGTAGTAGTAGTACTTGTAGTAGTGGTTGTGGTAGTAGTAGCAACAGTAGCAGTGGTAGTAGTAGCAGTAGTAGCAATAGTAGTAGTAGTAGAAGTAGTAGTAGTAGTAGTAGTAACATTAGCATTAGTTGTAGCAGTTGTAGTAATAGTAGTTGTTATTGTTATAAGAGAAGTAGTCGTAGTAGTTGTAGTTATCATTATTATAGGAGAGGTAGGAGCAATAGGTGTAGTAGTAGTACTAGTATTTGTTGTTGTAGAAGTAGTACTTGTTGCATTAGTAGTGGTAATTGTAGTAGTAATAGTAGTCTAGTAGCAGCAGCCACAGTAGTCACAGTAGAAGCAATAGTAGTAGTAGTGGTAGCAATTGTAGTAGAAATAGCCATAGTAGCAGCAGCATAAGTAGTAGTAGTAGTAGTAGTAGTAGTAGAAGAAGAAGAAGGTGTAGTAGTAGCAGCAGTAGTATTAGTAGTGGTATGAGTGGCAAAAGTAGTTGGAGTAGTAGTATTAGCAACCGTAGAAGCGATAGTAGCAATAGTGGTAGTAGTACATGTAGTTGTAGTAGTAGTAATTGCAGCAGTTGCATCGGTTGTAGTAGTAGCTAGAATAGTAATAGTAGTTGTTGTAGTTGTAGTAGCAAAAGTGGCAGTCGTAGTATCAGTAGCAGTAGTAGTAGTAAAAGTAGTACTTGTCGTAGTAGTAGTAGTAGTAGTAATAGTAGTAGTAGTAGTAGTAGTCGTAGTATTAGTAGTAGTAGTAGTAGTAGCAGGAGTAGTAGTAATAGTAGTAGTAGTAGTAGTAGTAGCAGAAGAAGTAGTAGTTGTCGTAGTAGTAGTAGTAATAGTAGTTGCAGCGGTAGTAGTAGTACTAGTAGTAGTAGTAGTAGTCGTGGTAGCAGCAGTAGTTGTAGTAGTAGCAATAGAAGTTGTAGAAGTAGTAGTAGGACGAGGAGGAGTAGGAGTAGCTGTAGTAGTAATAGCAACCGTATGTGTCATAGTACTTGTCGTCGTAGTTGTAGTAGTCGCATTAGTTGTAGCTGTAGGAGTAGTTGTAGCACTTGTAGTTGTTGGAGTTGTAGTATTAGCAGTAGTAATAGTTGAAGCAGTTGTAGTTGCAGTACAAGGGACTGTATTAGCAGTAGTAGTAGGAGTATCTGTAGTAATAGTAGTGCTAGGAGTATCAGTAGTAGTAGTAGTGGTTATTGTTGTAGTAGTAGTAGTAGGAGCAGTAGTAGTAGTAGTAGTAGGAGCAGTAGTATAGTAGTAGTAGTAGTAGCAGTAGCAGTAGGAGTAGAAGTAGTAGTTGCAATAGTGGCAGTACTTGGAGCTGTATTAGTCGTAGCAGTAGCAGTAGCAGTCGGAGTAGTAGGAGTGGTGGTAGTAGTAGTAGTTATACTAGTGATAGTAGCTGTTGTAGCACTTGTAGTAGCAGTAGTAGCATTCGAAGTAGTGGTAGCAGTATTTGCAGTAATAGTAATAGTAGTCGTAGTAGAACTCATAGCAGTAACACTAATAGTGGCTGTTGCAGTAGTAGCAGCAGTTGTATTACTTGGAGTGGAAGTAGTTATAGTCGGAGTAGTAGTAGTAGTGGTAATAGTAGTAGGAGAAGTAGTAGTAATGGCATTAGTAGTCGCAGCCATAGTGGTAGCAGTAGTAGTGGCAGCAGCAACAACAACAATAGTCGCAGTAGTAGGATTTGCAGTAGTTGTACTATTAGTAGTAGGAGTAGTTGTTGTTGTTGTTGTAGGGGAAGTTATAGTTGTAGTTGTTATTGTTATTGTAGGAGAGGTAGTAGTAGTAGCATTAGTATTTGTTGCTATATTAGTAGCACTAATAGTAGCAATATTTTTAATAGTAGTAGTAGCAGTAGTCATAGTAGTAGCAGTAGTAGTAATAGCTATAGCAACAATAGTAATTGTCATAGTTTAGCAGTAGTAGTATTTGTTGCAGAAATAGTAGCGATTATTGCAGTAGTAGAAGATGTAGTAGTTGTTGTAGTAGTAATTGTAGTTGCCGTAGTAGCAGTTGTAGCAGTCAAAGTAGTGGTAGCAGTAGCAATAGTAGCTGTCCAAGTAGCAGCTGTAGAAGTACTATTAGTAGTAGTAGTGGTAGTGGCAATAGTAGTATTAGTTGTAGCAATCGTAGTAGCAGCTATAGTAGTCACAGTAGTAAAAGTAGTAGAGAAAGTAATAGTAGTGGCAGTAGTAGTTATAGGCATAGTAGTAGTAGTAGTAGTAGTAGTAGTAGTATTAGCAGTTGTACTTGTAGTAGCAGTAGTAGACATTTCACTTGTCAAAGTAGTCGTAGCAGTATTTACAATATTAGTAATAGCAATTGAAGTAATAGTAGTAGTAGTAGTACTAGAACTAGTAGTAGTCATAACAGTAATACTAGTCGTTGCATTGGTAGTTGCAAGAACTGTAGTATTTGTAGGAGTAGTAGTGGTAGTGGCAGTAGTAATAGTAGTAGGAGAAGTTGTGGTTGTTGCAGTAGTAGTAGTATTAGTAATAGAAACTGCAGTAGTAGTGGTAGTGGTAGTAGTAGTAGGAGTAGTAGCAATTGTAGCAACAACTGCAGTAGTTGCGACAACAGCTATAATAGCGATAGTGTAGTAGTAGTAAAAGTAGTAGTAGCAGTAGTAGTAGAGGTAGCAGTGATCGTTACAGCTACAATAATAGTGGTAGCAGTTGTAGTCGTAGCCGTGGTAGTAGTAGCAATAGCAATAGTTGTA
>RXID01016714.1:0-14939 GCA_005019695.1 Trichopus zeylanicus subsp. travancoricus
AGTAGCAGTAGTAGTAGTAGCAGCAACAACAATAGTAGTACTAGTAGCAGTAGCAATAGTAGTAGTATTTGGCAACTACAATAATAGCAGCAGTAGTTGTAGCAGTAGTAGTACTAGTGACAGTAGTTGCAACAGTAGTAGTTGCTGCAGGCATGTTACTAGTAGTAGTTGAAGTAATAGTACTAGTAGTAGTAGCAGAAGTAGTTGTTGGAGAAGTAGTATTAGCAATAGTAATAGTAGTAGTAGTAGTAATAATAGTAATAATAGTAGTAGTAGTAGTAGTTGTAGTAGTAGTAGTAGTAGTTGTAGTAGTAGTAGTAGTAGTTGTTGTTGTTGTTGTTGTAGTAGTAGTAGTGGTAATAGTTATACGAGTAGTAGTGGTGGTTGTGGTGGTTGTAGTAGTTATAGTAGTAGTAATTGCAGTAGTAGTAGTAGTAGAAGTTGTTGTAGTAGTAGTAGTAGTTGTAGTAATAGTAATAGCAACAACAGTAGTAGTTGTAGTTGTTGTTATTGTAATAATAACAATAGCAACAGTAGTTGTAGTAGGAGTGTTAGGCTAGTAAAGTAGTAGTAGTAATACTAGCAGTAGTAGGAGTAGCAATCGCCATAGTAGTAGTTATAGCGGTAGTAGTAGTAGTTGAAGAAGAAGCAGTCGTAGTAGTAATAGTAGTAGTAATAGTAGTAGTAGTAGTAGTAGTAGTTGTACTCATGGTGGTAGTAGTTGTTGTACTAGTTGTAATAGCCGTAGTAGTAGTAGCAGTAGCAGTAGTAGTAATAGTTGTAGCAACAGCAATAGTACTATAGTAGTAGTGTTAAGAGTAGTAATTATATTAGTAGTAGTAATAGTAGTTATCGTAGGTGGAGTCGTACGAGTATTAGGATCAGTAATAGCATTTGTAGCAGCAACAACAATAGTAGTAGTGGGATTAGTTGTGGCAATAGGTGTAGGAGTAGGACGAGCAGTATGAATAGTGAAAGTAGTGTTAGTATTAGTATTAGTATTAGTAGTAGTAGTAGTAGTAGTAGTAGTAATAACAGTAATAGTAGTAGGATTAGCAGAAGTAGCAGCAGTAGTAGTAGTAGCAGCAGCAGCAGCAGCAGTAGTTATCATTGCAGCAGCAGTAGCAGTAGTAGTTATAGTCATAGTAGTAGTAATAGTAGTAGTTGTAGTAGTAGTAGTTATTGTGGTACGAGTTGGTTTAGGAGTAGGAGTACTAATTGTAGTAGTAGTGGTGGTTGTTGTATTAGGAGTAGGAGTAGTAGTAGTAATAGTAGAAGTAGCAGTAGTAGCAGTAATAGTAGAAGTAGTTGTGGTAGTAGTAGAAGAAATAGTAGAAGTAGTAGTTGTAGTAGTAGCAGCAGTAGCAGCAGTAGTAGCAGTAGTATAAATAGTAGTAGTAGTAGCAGTAGCAGTAGCAACAGCAGCAGTAGTACTAATACTAGTAGTAGCAACAGCAGCAGTAGTAGTAGTAGTAATGGTAACAGTAACAGTAGTAGTTGTTGTCTTATCAGTTGCAATCGTAGTATTGGTAGTAGTAGTAGTAGTAGCAGTAATAGCAGAAATATCACTAGTAGCAATTGTAGCTGTAGTTGTTGTAGTAGTAGTGGTAGTAGTCGCAGTAGCATAAGTAGTTGTATTTGTAGTAGTAGTTGTAGGAGAGGTCGTAGTAGTACTAGTAGGAGAAGTAGTAGTAGTAGCAGGTGTAATCGTAGGAGAAGGAGTAGGTATAGTAGTAGGAGAAGAAGTAGGTATAGTAGTAGTAGTAGCTCTAGCTGCAACAGTAGTAGTTGCAGCAACGGCCACTACTGTAGTATTAGCAGTAGCGATAATAATAGTAGTAGTAGTAGCCGTAGCTGTAGCAGCAGTAGTAGTAGATGTTGTTCTAGTAGCAATTGTCGTAGTAGTAGTAATGATAGTTGTAGTACAAGTGATATTTGTAGTAGTAGTAGTAACAGTAATTGCAGTAGTAGTTGTGGGAGTAGTAGCAATATTGCTTCTTGTAATAGCAGTGGTAATACTAGCAGCCGTAGTAGTAGCAGCAGCATCTGCAAAAGTAGTAGTAGTTGTTGTAGTAGTTGCAGTAGTAGTTGCTATAGTCGTGGTAGAAGTAGTAGCAGTAGCAGCTGTAATAGTAGTAGAAGTAGTACTTGGAGAAGTAGTAGTAGTAGCTGTAGTAGTAGAAGTAGCAGTACTAGTAGTAGCGGTAGCACCAGCAGTTGTAGTACTACTAGTAGTAGTTGGAGCAGCATCGGCAGTACTTAAAATAGTAGTAGTATATGACTACGAGCAGTAGTCATAGCAGTGGTAGTTATAGTAGCGGTAGTCACAAAAGTAGTAGTAGTAGTAGTCATAGATGTAGTAGTAGTAGTCCCGGTGGTATTAGTAGTAATACTAAGAGTAGCAGTAGTAGTATTAGTAGGAGTAGCAGTAGTTGTAGTAACAAAAGTAGTCATAGTAGTAATAGTAGTAGGAAAAATAGTAGTTGTATTAGTAGTAGTAGTACTATTAGTGTTATTAGTAGTTGAAACGGTAGTTGCAATTGTAGTAGTACTAGTAGTAGTTGCAATTGTAGTAGTAGTTGTTGGAGTAGTAGCAGTAGCAGTAGTCATAGCAGTAGTAGGGGTAGCTGAAGTATTTGGAGTAGGTGTAGGTGTAGTCATAGTAGCATAGCGGCAGCAGTGGTAGGAGCAGTAATAGTTGTAGTACCTGTTGTTGTTGTTATTGTTGTAGCTGTAGTAGTAGTTGTTGTAATAGTAGTATTACTAGTTATAGTAGCAATAGCAGCAATAGTATCAATAGTAGCTATTGCAGCAATGGTAGAAGTAGTAGCAGTAGCATTAGTAGTATTAGCAACAGTAGTAGCAGTTGTTTTTGCAGTAGCAGTAGTTATAGAAGCAGTTGTCGTAGCGGTAGTAGCAGCAATGATAATAGTTGTAGTAGTAGTAGCGACAACAGCAGCAGTAGCAGCAGGAGGAGGAGTAGGACTAGAAGAAGCAATATCATAAGTAGTAGCAGTAGTCATAGTAGTAGTAGCACTTGTAGCAGTTGCTGCAACAGCAGTTATTACAGTAGTGGTAGTAGTAGTAGCTATAGTAGTAGTATTAATAGTAGTAGTAGTAGCTATAGTAGTAGTATTAATAGTAGTAGTTGTAGCAGTAGTAGCAGTAGTAGTAGTACGAGTAGCAATAGTTTTTGTAGAAGTGGTGGTACTAGTAATAGTAGTAGTAATAGTAGTAGCTATATTAGTAGTGGCAATAGTTGTAGTAGTAGTTGTAATAGACATAGTAGTAGTAGTAGTAGTCATAGCCAAAAAAGTGTTAGTAGTAGCAGTAGCAGCAATATTTGTAGGTGTAGTAGCAGAAGTGATAGTAGTAGAAGTAGTTGCAGTAGTAGCAATAGCAGAAGCTGTAGTTGTAGTAGTAGTTATAGTACTAGCAGTAGTAGCAATTGTTGTGGCAAATGTAGTAGTAGTAGTAGTTGTAGTGCTAGTAATAGTTGCAGCAGTAGTTGTTGTTGTTATAGGAGAACTAATAGTAGAAGTTGTAGTAAAAGTAGTATTTGTTGTTGTTGTAGTAGTAGTACTAGTAGCGGTACTAGTATTTGTTTTTGTAATAGTAGTACTAGTAGCAGTAGTTGTAGTAGTAGTAGAAGCAGAAGTTCTAGTAGTAGAAGTTGCAGTAGCAGTAGTAGAAGTAGTTGCTATAGAAGTAGTGGTAGCAGTTGAAGCAGTAGTAGTCGTAGTAGCAGTGGTAGGTTTAGTAGTAGCAGTCGTAGTGGTAGTAGTTGTAGTTGCTATAGTCATAGTTGTAGTAATACTGGAAGAGGTAGTAGTAGTAGTAGTAGTAGTAGTAATAGAAGCAGAAGTAGTGGTGGTGTTAGTAGCAGCAATACTTGTACTAGTAGTAGTAGTAGTAGAAGAAGTATTATTAGTTGGAGTAACAGTAGTAGTAAGATCAGTATTAGTAGCAGTGGTAAGAGTATTCGAGGAAGTTGTAGTAGTAGCAATTGTAATAGCAGTATTAGTTGTAGTATTAGTAGTTGTAGTAGTACTAGCAGTTGTAGAAGCAGTACTTGCAGCGATTGTAATAGTTGTAGTAGTAGTAGTAGGGACTGGCTTAGGAGCAGTTGTAGGAGTAGTACTAGTTTGAGTATTAGTAGCGGTTGTAGTAGTTGTGGTAGTAGTTGTCGTAGTGGCAGTAGTAGTTGAAGTAGTAGTAGTAGAAGTAGTATTAGGAGTGGTAGTTGGAGCAAGTGTTGGGAGTTTGGGTAGTAGTAGTAGTAGTAGCAGCAGTAGTGAATATAGCAGTAGTCATAGTAGTAGTAGTCTTGGTAGTAGTAGGAGTAGTAGCAGCAATAATAGGAGTAGCAGTAGAAATAGCACCAATAGCAGTAGTAGCAGTAGTTGTTGTAGTAGTAGCGGTAGTAGTTGAAGTAGCCTTAGTAGGAATACAAATTGTTTTTGTAGTAGCAGGTGTAGTAGGAGAAGTAGTAGTAATATCAGCTATAGCAGTAGTCGTAGTAGTAGTTGTAGCAGTAGGAGAAGAGGTAGGTGGAGGAGTAGTAGTAGCGATAGAAGCAACAGTAGCAAAACAACAATAACAGCAGCAGTAGTATAATTAGTAATGGTAATAGTAGTAGTAGTAGTAGCAGTAATAGTTGTAGCACAGCAGTAGCAATAGTAGTTGTTGTAGTAGGAGTATTAGTAGCAATAGTAGTAGTTATAGTAATAGTAGTTGTAGTAGAAGCAGTATTAATAGCAATAATAGTAGTAGTAGTAGTTGGAACAGTAGCTGGAGTTGTATCGAGGTAGTAGTAGTAGTAGTAGTAGTAGGAGCAGCAGTAGTAGCAATCGTAGTAGTAATGCTAGTAATAGTAGTAGTAGTAGTAGTAGTAGTAGTAGTAGTAGCAGTAGTAGTAGCAGTAGCAGTAGCAGCACTAGTAGTGGTTTTAGTTGTAGTAGTAGTAGTAATAGTAAGAGTAGTCGTAGTAGCTGCTGCAATAGCAGCAAGAGCAGTTGTAGTAGTAGTAGTACTACTAATAGTAGAAGCAATAGTAGTAGTTGTCGTAGACGTGGTAGTAGTAGTAGCAGAAGCAATAGTACCACAGTTGTACCACAAGTAGTAGTTGCAGAAGTAGTAGTGCCAGTAGTAGTAGTAGTAGTCGTAATAGTAATAGTTGTGGTGGTGGTGGTAGTAGAAGTTGTAGTAGAAGTAATAACAGTAGCAGTAGTCATAGAAGTAGTAATCGCAGTAGCAATAGTAATAATAGTAGTAGCGACAGCAGTAATTATAGCAGTAGGTGTGTTAGGAGTAGTAGTTGTTGTAGGAGTAGTAGTAGTACTAGTTGTACTAATAGGTGTAGTTGTAGCAGCAGCAGTAGTAGTAGTAGAAGTAATAGTAGTAGTGGTAATAGTAGTAGTAGGAATAGTAGTAGGAGTAGTAGTAGGAGTAGCAGTAGTAGTTGTTGTAATAGTAGTAGTAGTCGTCGTGATGGTAGTAGTAGTTGTAGTAGAAGTAATAGCAGCAGCAGTAGTAGTAGAAGTAGGAGTGTTAGCACCAATTGTAGTAGTAGTAGTCGTAGTAGTAGTAATAGTAGTAGTAGGTGGAGTTGTAGGAGGAGTATTAGGATTTGTAATAGTATTAGTAGCGGCAGCAATAATAGTAGTCGTCGGAGTAGTAGTGGAAATAGCTGTAGGAGTAGGAGTAGGAGTAGCAGCAGGAGTAGTAGTAGTAGTGTTAGTATTAGTAGTAGTAGTAATAGTAGTAGCATTTCTACTAGTAGTGGAGGTAGTTTTAGCAGTAGTAGTAGTTTCAGTACTATTTATAATTGTAGTGGTAGTAGTATTAGTAGTAGAAGTAGTAGTGGTAGTAGTAGTAGTAGTGGTAGGAGCAGCAGGAGTAGCAGCAGTAATAGTAGTTATAGTAGTAGTAGAAGTTGTTGTTGTTGTAGTAGTAGTAGTAGTACAAGTCGTGGCAGTAGTAGCAGTACTAGTGGTAGTTGTTGTTGTTGTAGTAGTACTAGGAGTCATTGTTGTTGTAGTAGTAGTAGTAGTGGTAGTAGTAGTAGTAGGAGTAGTAGGTATAGTAGTAGTAGAAGTAGTAGTAGCAGCAGCAATAGTAGTAGGAACAGTAGTAGTTGTAGTAGTAGTTGTTGTAGTAGTATTAGCAGTTGTACTAGTAGTAATGTAGTAGTAGTATTAGTAGTATAAGTAGAAGTAGTAGTAGTAGTAGTAGGAGTAGTAGGAGTAGTTGTAGTAGTAGTAGTAGGAGTAGTAGTACTAGTAGTAGTAGCAGTAGCAGCAGCAGCAGCAGTAGTATATGTACGAGTAATAGTAGCAGTAGGATTAGTAATTGTTCTAGGAGTAGTCGTAATAGTAGTAGTAGTTGTTGTTGTTGTTGTTGTGGTAATTGCAGTAGTAGTACTATGAGTTCAAGTAGGAGTGGTTGTTACAGTAGTAGTAGTATTAGTTGGAGTAGCAGTAGTAGTAGCAGGAGTGGAAGTAGTAGCAGTAGTAGTAGGAGTAGTCGTAGTAGCAATAGTACTAGCAGTAGTTGCAGTTGTAGTAGTACTAGCCACAATTGTAATAGTAGTGTTAATAGTCGTTGGAGTAGGGGCAGTTGTAGTAGCAAGAGTGGTAGAAGTAGTAGGAGTTGGAGAAGGAGTAGTAGTAACAGTAGTAGTAATAGTTGTTGTAGTGGTAGTCGTAGCAGTAGTAGAAATAGAAGTAGTAGTTGTAGTTGTGGTAGTAGTAGAAGTAGTAGTAGTAGTAGTAGCACTAGTAGCAGCAACAATAGCAACAAAAGACGTAGTAATTAGTAGTACTAGTATAAATCGTAGTACTACTAATAGTAGCAATAGGAGAAGTAGTAGTAGTAGTTGTTGTAGTAATAGAAGTATTAGTAGTGGCAGTAGTTGTTGTTGTTGTAGCAGCAGTTCTAGTAACAGTTGTGGTAGTAGCAGCAGTAGCATTAGTAGTAGTAGAAGTAGATGTACTTTTAGTTCTATCAGTAGTGTATGCAGCAGGAGGAGGAGGAGGAGTAGTAGTAGTAGTAGTATTTTTACAAGTAGTGGTAGTAGTTGTAGTAGTAGTATAAGCCGTAGTAGCAATAGTAGCAGTATTAAGTATAGCTAAAGTTGTTGTAGTAGGAGAAGCAGTACGAGCAATAGTTATAGAAGCAGCAGGAATAATATTAGTAGTAGTAGTAGTAGTAGTAGTAGTAGTAGTGTAGTAGTAGCCACAACAGTAGTAGCTGTAGTTGTAAGAGTCATAGTAGTTGCAGAAGTAATAGTAGCCGTAGTAGCAATAGTCGTAGTAGGAGTAGCAGTAGCAGTAGTAATAGTAGTAGTTGTAATAGGACTAGTAGAATCAGTGGTAGTTGTAGAAGTTGTAGGAGCAATAGTAGCAATAGCAGCAGCAGCAGCAACAGCAGTAGTAGTAGTAATATTAGTAGTAGTAATAGTACTAGCAATAGAAGTAGTTGTAGCAGTAGCTATAGGAGAGGTAGTGGTAGTAGTTGTTGTAGTTGTAGAAGAAGCCGTAGTATTTATAGTAGAAGTAGTTGTAGAAGTTGTATTATTAGTAGCAATAGTAGTAATAGTAGTAGTAGTGGTGGTGGTGGTAGTAGTAGTAGTAGTGGTAGTGGTCGTAGTAGCAGTAGCATTAGTAGTAGAAGTAGTTGTTGGAGCCGTGGCAATAGTAGTAGTAGTAGTAGTAGTAGTATTAGTTCTTACTGAAGGAGCAGCAACAGCAGCAGTAGTTGTAGTAGTTGAAGTAGAAACAGCAGTAGTAGTTGTATTAGTGGTAGTAGTAGTTGTAATAGTAGTAGTAGTAGTAGTAGTGATAGTAGATGTAGTAGTTGTGGTAATTGTAGTAGTGGTGGTTGTTGTTGCTGCTGTAGAAGCAGTAGTAGTAGCAGCAGCAGTAGTATTAGTGGTAGTAGTAGTAACGACATTAGTGGTAGTAGTAGCAGTAGTTGTTGCAATAGTAGCAGTAGTGGTGGTAGTATAGCAGCAGTAGCAATAGCAGTAGTAGTAGTTATAGTAGTAGTAATTGTAGTAGTAGAAGTTGCAGCAACAGCAGTAGTAGAAGTAGTAGCAGTAGTCAAAATAATGCCAGTAGTTGCAGCAACAGTAGTAGTAGTTTGAGTAGCAATTGTAGTAGCAGTAGTAGCTGTAGCAGAAGTAGTAGCAGTAGAAGTAGTAGGAGTAGTACTAGTAAGTAGTAGTAGCGATAGTAGTAGCAATAGTAGTTGCAGTTGCAGTAGTAGTAGCAGCATCAATAGTAGTAGTTGTTGTTGTTGTTGTAGTGGTGGTAGTAGTAGTTGTAGTAGGAGTAGTAGTCGTAGTCGTAGTAGTAGTAGTGTAGGTAGTTGTAGTCGTAGTCGCAACAGTAATAGTAGAGGAAGTAATAGAAGTAGTGTTAGCAGTAGTAATAGAAGCAGTCGTAGTAGTAGCAGTAGTGACAACTGTGGCGGCCGTAGTAGTAGTAGTTGCAATAGTCATAGTTGTAGCAGTAGCAGAAGTAGCAGCTATAGTAGTTGGATGAGAAGTAGTCGTACTTGTTATTGTAGGAGAAGTGGTAATAGTAGCATTACTAGTTGTAAAAGTAGTAGTAGTAGCAGTAGTTGTTATAGTAGTAGTAGTAGTAGTAGTAGTAGTAGCAGTAGTTGTAGAAGTAGTTGTAGTAGTAGTTGTTGTAGTTGTAATAGAAATAGAAGCATTAGTAGAAGCAATAGTAGTAATAGTAGTAGAAGCAATAGTAGTAATAGCAGTAGTAGAAGTAGCAATATTAGGAGTAGTGGCTGTAGTAGTAGTAATAGTATTAGCAATAGCAGCAATAACTGTAGTCCTAGCAGGAGTAGCAGTAGTAGTAGTAATAGCACTAGTGTTAGTAGTAGTAGTAATAGTAGTAGTAGTAGGAGTGGTAGTACTAGTAGTTGGAGTAGTAGGAGTAGGAGTAGCAACTATACTGGCAGTAGTAGTTGCAGTAGTAGCAGTAGCAGTAGTAGTAACGGTAGTAGTAATAGTAGTAGTCGTTGTAGTAGTAGTAGTTGTTGTTGTAGCAACAGTAGCAGCAACCATTGCAGTAGTAGTACTTGCAGTAGTAGTAGTAGTAGAAGTAGTACGAATAAGAGTAGTAGTTGTAGTATTTGTAGTAGTTGTCGTATTAGTAGTTGTAGTTATGTTGGTGTCGTAATAGTGTTAGTAGTAGTGTAGAATAGCAGCAAGCAGCAGAGTAATAGTAGTTGTAGATTGGAGTGTCAGTAGTAGTAGTAGTAGTAGTAGTATCAGTAAGTAGTAGTAGTAGTAGTAGTAGTAGTAGTAGTAGTAGTAGTAGTAGTAGTTAGTAGTAGTGTAGTAGTTGTAGTATAGTAGGAGTAGTAGTGGAATAAGTGTCGGAGTAGTAGTAGTTGTACTAGTAGCAGAAGTAGTAGTAGTAGTTGCTGTAGTTGTTATTGTTGTTGTTGTTGTTGTTAAAGTATTAGAAGTGGTAGTAGTTGTTGTTGTTGTTATTGTTGTTTTATTAGTAGTGGAATAAGTAGTAGTTGTTGTTGTAATTATGGTAGGTGTAGCAGTTGTTGTAGTAGTAGTAGTAGTTATAAGAGTAGTAGTAGTAGCAACACTAGTAGTAGTAGCCAGAGTTGCCGCAATAGTAGGAGTAGTAGTATTAGCAAGAGAAGTAGTAGTTGTAGTAGTAATAGCAATAGTTGTAGTACTAATAGTAATAGTATTGGCGGTACCCGTAATAGTAGCAGTAGTAGTATTATAAGTAATAGTAGCAGTAGTATTAGTAAAAGTAGTAGTAGCAGTAGTAGCAGCAACAGCAGTAGTTGTAGTTATACTTGTAGTAGTAGGAGTAGTAGTAGTTGTTGTTGTACTAGTAGTACAAGTAGTGGTAGTAGTAGTAGTAGTAGTAATAGTAGTAGTAGCAGTAATCATACTAGTAGTAGTAGTACTAGTAGTAGTTGTAGTGGTAATAGTAGTAGTATTATGAGTAGCAACAGTAGTAGTAGTAGCAGTAGCAGTATTAGTAGTACTTGTTATGGTTGTAGTAGTAGTAGTAGTAGTTGTTGTTGTTGTTGTAATAGTAGTAGAAGTATTAGTAGTTGTTGTTATAGTAGGAGTAGGAGTTGGTGTTGTGGTAGTATTAGTAGTAGTAGTAGTGTAGTAACAGTAGAAGTAGTAGTAGTAGTAGAGGTAGCAGTAGAAGTACTACTTGTGGTAGTAGTAGCAATAGTAGTAGTACTAGTAGTAGTAGTAGTAGTAGTAGTAGTAGCAGTAGCAGCAACAGAAGTGGTAGTTGTGGTAGTATGAGGAGGAGTAGTTGTAGTAGTAGTGTTTGTAACAGCTACAACAATACTAGTAGTAGTGGTAGTAGTAATAGTAGTAGCAGAAGTTGTAGTAGTCATAGAAGTAGTTGGAGTAATAGAAGTAGCTGTCAGAGTAGTCGTGGTAGTCATAGCAGTAGTAATAGTGGAAGTAGTTGCAGTAGTAGTAGTTGTAGTAGTTGAAGTAGTAGACATGGTGATAGTTGTAGTAATAGTAGGAGATGCAGTAGTCATGGTAGTAGTAGGAGAAGCTTTAGTATTTGTAGTAGTAGCAGTAGTAGTATTATTTGTAGGAGTAGTCGTAGTAGTAGTTGTTGTAGCAGTAGGTGTAGTAATAGTAGTAGTAGTAGGAGGAGGAGGAGGAGGAGGAGTAGTAGTCGGAGTAGTACTAGTAATAGTAGCAGTAGTAGTAGTAGCAGTAGTAGTAATAGGAGTAGTAGTTGAAGGAGTAGTAGCACTCGTAGTAGTAGTAGTAACAGGAGTAGTAGGAGAAGCAGTAGTAATAGTAGTAGTAGTTGTAGTAAAAGTTGTAGTAGTAATAGTAGGAGAGGTAGCCATAGTAGTAGCAGTAGTAGTAGAAGCAGTAGTAGCAATAGTAATAGTGCATGTGGCAACAACATTAGCAATATTAGCACTTGTAGTAGTAGTAGAAGTAGTATTTGTATTAGTAGTAGCAACGGCAGCAGTAGCAATAGTAGTAGTATTTATAGTAGTTGTAGTAGTAGTTGTTGTAGTGGGTATAACAGTAGTAGTACTAATAGTAGGAGCAGCAACAGCAGTCGTAGTAGTAGTTTTAGTAGGTTTAGCATTAGTTGTGGTAGTAGTAGTAGGAGGAGTAGCAGTAGTAATAGTAGCAATTGTTGCAATAGTAGTAGTAGTAGTAGTAGCAGTTGCAATAGCAGTAGAGGTAATAGTAGTAGTTACTATAGTAGTTGTAGCATATGAAGTAATATGAGTAGTACTAGCAGCAGCAGCAGTAGTAGTATAATTTGTGGTGGTAGTAGTAGTAGTAGTAGTAGTAGTAGTTTTACAAGTAGTAGAATAAGTTGTAGTAGTAGTTGTAATTATGGTAAGTGTAGTAGTTGTTGTAGCCATAATACTAGTTGTAGGAGTAGCAATAGTAGTTGTTGCTGGAGCAATAATAGTAGTAGCACAAGAAGTAGCAACAGAAGTTGCCGCAACAGTAGTAGTAGTATTAGCAAGAGTAGTAGTAGTACTAGTAGTAGTAGTAGTATTAGCAAGAGTTGTTGTAGTTGCAATAAAAGAGGTAGTAGCAGTAGTAGCAATAGCAGCAGCAGTTGTAGTTATCCTAGCAGGAGCAGTAGTAGTTGTAGTTATACTAGCAGCAGCGGCAAGAGTAGTAGTAGTGGTACTTCTTTTAGTAACAATATTAGAAATAGTAGTAGCAGTGCTGGTAGTTATAGTAACAGCAGTAGTAGCAGTAGTAATAGGAGAGAAGTAGCAGTTGTAGTAATAGTAGTTGTTGTAGCGGCAGCAGCCATTGAAGCTGTAGTAGTAGTTATAGTAGTAGTAGCAGTAGTAGTAGAAGTTATACTAGTGTTAGCAATAGTTACAGTAGTAGTAGTATCAGTAAAGGCAGTAGTAGTAATAGTAACAGGAGTAGCAATAGTTGCAGTAGCAGTTGTAGCATTAGTTAGAGTGGTACCACAGGTAGCAGTAGTAGCAGCAGTTGTAGTAATAGTTGTAATAGCTATAGTAGCAAAAGCAGCAGCAGTAGTAGTAGAAGAAGTAGTAGGAGTAGTAGTAGTAGCAGGAGTAGTACTAGTAGCAATAGTAGTAGTAATAGTAGTAGCACGAGGAGAAATAGTAGAAGTACCAGTAGCTATTGTAATAGTAGTAGTAGTTGTAGTAGAAGTAGCAGTGAGTGTTGTCGTAATAGCAGCCACAGCAGCAACAGCAGCAGTAGTAGCAATAGTAAGGGTAGTTGCAGCAGTAGTAGCAATAGGAGTAGTAGGAGAAGTTGTGGTAGTAGCAGTACTAGTAGTAGTGGTAGTCGTAGTGATTGGAGGAGGAGGAGCAGTAGTAGCAGTATTAGAAGCAGCAGCAGCAGTAGTAGTAGTAGGATTAGTGGTAATAATAGTAGTTTATTCGTAGTAGTACTAATAGTAGCAGTAGTTACTGTAATAGTAGTGGTTGTTATAAAATAGTAGGAGCAATAATAATAGAAGCCGTAGTAGCGATAGTAGTAGCAATTGTTGTAGCATAGCAGTAGTAGCAGATGTAGCAGTAGTGGTAGTAGTATTAGTAGTATCAGAAATAGTTGTAGAAGCAGTAGTAGTACAAGGAGCACTAGTTGCAAAAGTGGAAGTAGTAGTGGGAACAGTAAAAGTAGCAGTAGTAGTAATAGTAGAAGTAGCAGTAGTAGTAGTAGCAGTAGCAGTAGCAGCAGCAGTAGTAGTAGCATTAATTGTAGCAGCAGTAGTAATAGTAGGAGAAGCAGTAGTAGGACTAGCAGCAGTACTAGTAGCCATAACTATAATAGTCAGAGCAATAGTTGCTATGGTATTAGTAGTCAAAGTAGTAGACACAGCAGTAGCAATAGTAGTGGTTGTTGTTGTAGTAGTGGTAGAAGTAGTAATAGCAGCGGTAGCGGCAACAGCAATAGTAGTAGTAGTAGTTATTGTTGTAGTAGTAGTAGGGGCATTCGTAGTCACAGTAGTAGTAGTAGTAATAATAGTATGAGCAGTACTAGTAATTATAGTAGTACTAATAGTAGCAGAAATAGTAGTAATAGGAGTAATAGTTGTTGTTGTAGCAGCAGTATCAGTAGGAGTGTTAGTTGTTGTTCTAGTAGTAATAGTATTAGTTGTACTAGTAGCAGAAGTATTAGTAGTAGTAATAGTAGTAGGAGTTGGAGTGGGAGTAGTAGTAGGAATAGTAGTAGTTGAAAGAGTGGCAGCAGTAGCAGCAGTCGTAGTAGTTGTTGTAATTGGAGTAGTAGTTGTTGGAGTAGTAGTAGTGGTTGGAGTAGAAGAAGTAGCAGTAGGAGTCGGAGCAAGAATAGTAATATTAGTAGTAGTAGTAGTAGAAAGAGTATTAGTCGAAGTAGTAGTAGTAGCAGCAGTAGTTGTAGTTGTTATATTAATAGTAGTAGTAGTGGTGGTCGTAACGGAAGTAGTAGTAGTAGTAGTAGTAGTCGCAGTAGCGGAAGGAGTTGTAGCTGTAGTAGCAGTAGCGGAAGTAGTAGTAACAGCACAATAGGTGTAGTAGTTGTAGTAGTAGTAATAGTTGTGGTAGTAGTAGTAACAGTAGCAGTAGGAGTAATTATTGTACTTGTAGTAGCAGTAGTAGCAATAGCAGCAATAGTAATAATAGTATTAGTAGTAGTGGTAGTAATAGTAGTTGTAATAGTAGTTGTAGAAACAACAGAAGCAATAATAGTAGTAATTTTGTATTAGTAGTTGTAGTAGTAGTAGTACGAAATGATGTAGGAGTAGTGGTAGCAGTAGCAGCAGTAGTCGTAGTAGTAGTAGCAGTAGGAGTAGGAGTAGTAGTAGTCATAGTAGCGGTAGCTGTAGTAATGGTAGTAGTAGCAGTAATAGTAATAGTAGTAGTAGTAGTAGTTGTAGTAGGAGTAGCAGCAGCAGTGACACTAACAGTAGTCATAGAAGTAGTTGTAATTATATTAGTACTAGGAGTTGAAGTAGTAGCTAAAGCAATAGAGTAGTAGTAGTATTCGTAGTAGTAATAGCAGTATAAGTAGTAGTAGTAGTAGTGGTGGTGGTAGTAGTAGTAAGACTAGTAGTAGTAGTAGTAGTAGTTGTAGTAGGAGTAGCAGTAGAAGTAGCAGTAGCAGCGGCAACTGTAGCAATAGTAAAAGTTGTAGTAGCAGCTGCAACAACAGTAGGATTAGGAGTTGTTGTGGTAGGAGAAGGAGGAGTAGTAGTAGTAGCAAGAGTAGGAATAGGTGTAGAAGTAGGAATAATACTAGCAGTAGCAGTAGAAGTGGTTGTAATCGTTGTAGGAGTAGGAGAAGTGGTAGTTGTAGTAGGTGTAGGAATAGTAGTAGTAGTAGCACAATAAGTAGGAGTAGTAGTAATTCTGCTGCTACTACTACTAGTACTACTATTGCTACTACTACTGCTACTAGAACCACTACTACTGCTTCTACTAATACTACTGCTACTACTGCAGCTTCTACTACTACTACTACTACATCCCCTATTACGGCTACTACTGCTACTACTTCTACAGCTACTGCTATTACTACTACTACTTCCACAGCTACTGCTATTATTGCTGCTATTACCACTGCAACAATTGCTACTGCTGCTACTGCCACTATTATTGTTGCTACTACTACTTTTACCTCTACTACTATTACTATTGCTACTTTTAGTACAACTACTACTACTGCTTCTACTACTACTCCTGTTACTATTACTACTACGAGTGGTACTACTCGTTCAACTACTACTCCAATTAGTACTATTGCTACTACTGCTACTACTACTCCTATTACTACTACTGCTACTACTACTACTACTCCTCCTCCTACTACTACTCAAACTACTACTACTACTACTACAGCTACGACTACTCGTACAAATAATAATACTACTACTACTACTACAAATACTAAAACTTCT
>RXID01016721.1:0-12620 GCA_005019695.1 Trichopus zeylanicus subsp. travancoricus
GCAGTAGTAGTGCCAACAGTAGTACCAATGGAAGTAGTTGCAGTAGTGGTAGCAATAGTAAAAAAAGTAGTAATTTCAGTAGTAGTAGGTGTAGTGAAAGTAGTAGTTGTAGTGGCTGTTATAGCAGTAATTGTAGAAGTAGTAGTAGTAGTAGGAGTAGTAGAATTAGTAATAGTTATAGTAGTAGTAGCGATAGTTGTAGCAGTAGTAGTAGATGTAATCGTAGTAGCAATAGTAGCAGAAGTAGCAATAGTAGTTGTAGAAGCAGTGGTAGCAGTAGTTGAGGTAGTGCTAGTAGTTGTAGTAGTAGTAGCAATAAAAGTAGTTGTAGCAGAAGTAGTAGTACCATAAATTGTAGTAGTACGAGAAGTAGTTGTTGTTGTAGTACTTCGTGTTATAGTTGTAGTAGTAGTTGTGGTAGTAATAATAGTTGTAGCTAAAGCAATTGCTATAGTAGTAATAGTACTAGTAGTAGTCGTAGTTGTTGTGTTTGTAGAGTAGTAGTAGTAGCATCAGTAGTAGAGGCTATAGTACAAATAGTAGTCATGGTGGAAGTAGTATCAGTAGTACCAGTAGTAGTCGCAAAGGTAGTTGTAGCAGAAGTAGTAGTAGTAGTAGTAGTATTAAAAGCAGTGGTAGTATAGTTACAGTTGTAGTAGTAGCGGTTGTAGAACTAGTAGGAGAAGTAGTAGTAGTAGTAGTAGGAGTAGTAGCAGTTGTAGCAGCAGCAACAGCAACAGCAGTAGTTGTAGTCGCAGTTGTAGTAGTAGTAGTTGTTGTTGTAGTAGTTGCAGCAGCAGCAATAGTAGCAGTAGTAGTATTAATAGCAGCAATTAGAGTCGCAGTAGTAGTACAAGTAGTTGTAGTAGTAGTAGTAGCAGCAACAACAATGGTAGCAGTAGTAGTAGTAGTAGTAATATTAGTAGTTGTACTAGTAGCAGAAGTAGTAGTAGTATAAGTAGTAGAGGCAACAGGAGTAGTAGTAGTAGTAGTAGTTATTGTTGTTGTAGTACCAGTAGTAGTTATAGAAGTTGTATGAGCAACAGTAGTTGCAGTAGTAGTAGTTGCAGTCGTAGTGGTAGTTGTTGTGGTAGTAGTAGAAATAGAAATAGTAGTAGTAGAAGTACTAGTAGTAGGAGCAGTACCAGGAGTAATAGTAGTGGTAATAGTTTTTGTAATAGTAGTTGTAGTAGTATTAGTCGTCGTCATCATCGTCGTCATAGTAGTAGTAGTAGTACTAGTACTAGTTGAAGTAGTAGGAGTTCCAAAAGTAGCAGAAGCAGCAGCAGCAGCAGTAGTAGTATTAGTAGTAGTGAAGCAATAGCAATGTTGTAGTAGTAGTAATAGAAGTAGTAATAGTAGTAGTAGTGATAGGAGTACTAGTAGCAGCAGTAGTAGTAGTAGTTGTAGTAATAGTAGTAGTAGTAGTAGAAGTAGCAGTAGTGGTAGGAGTAGTAGTACGTGTAGCAACCGAAGTAGTGACAGTAGTAGCCATAATAGTAGAAGTAGCAATACTAAGAGTAGTAACAGTACTAGAAGCAGCAGCAGTAGTAGTTGCAGTAGCAGTAATAGCTGCAGCAATAATAGCTTTTGTAGTAGGAATAGTAGTAGGCGGAGCACTAGTTGCATTAGTAGTTGTAGTAGTAGTTGCAGCAGCAATACTAGTAGTTGTAGTAGTAGTAATAATAGTAGTAGTTATAATAGTAGTAGTAGTAGTAGTAGTAATCAGAGTAGTAGCAGTTGTTGTAGTAGTGGAAGTAGTAGTTTCAGCAGTAGCAGTAGTAGTAGTTGCAGTAGTAGTAATATTTGTTGTTATACCAGTAGTAGTAGTAGAAGCTATAGTAGTTATACCAGTAGTAGTAATAGGAGCAAAAATAGCAGAAGGAGTAGGAGTAGAAGTAGTAGCAATAGTAGTAGTTGAGTAGTAAGGGAAGTAAAGGTTGTAGTAGTAGCAATTGTAGCAGTTTTAGTTGTACTAGTGGTAGTAGTTGTGGAAGTTATTGTAGGAGTAGTAGCAGTAGTAGTTGTAGTAGTTGTAGTACTCTTATAATTACTAGTGGTAGTAGTAGTAGTCATAGTAGTAGTAGTAGCAAGAGTAGTAGTCGTAGAAGTAGTAGTAGCACTATTTGTAGTAGTAGTAGTAGTAGTAGTAGTAGTAGCAGCAGTAGTAGTAGTGGAGGTAGTAGTAGTAGTAGGAGCAGAAGTGGTAGTAATAATAGTAGTAGTAAATGTAGTAGCAGTACTAGTTCTAGTAACAATAGTAGTAGCAGTAGTAGAAGTAGTTGTAGTAGTAATGGTAGTTGTATTAGGGGGAACTGTGGTAGTAGTAATGGTAGTTGTAGTAGTGCAAGGAGCAGCAGCAGTAGTAGTAATTATTGTTGCTGTAGAAGTAGCAGTCATAGTAGTAGTAGTAGTAGCAGCAGCTGTAGTAGTAGTAGTAGTAGTAGTAGCTACAACAACAGTAGTAGTTATTTGAGCTGCAACAGTAGTAGTGGTAGTAGTCACAACAACTATCATTATAGTAGCACTAGTAGTAGCAGCAACAACAGCAAATGTAATAGTGTTGTAGTAGTAGTAGTAGTCGTTGCAATGGTAGTAGTAGTAGCAGTAATAGTAGCAGTAGTTGTAGTTCTTGCATCTTTAGTTGTAGTAGTAGGAGTAGTCGTAGCAGCAGTAATAGTGGTAGTAGCAGTAGCAGCATTAATAGCAATAGTGGTAGTGGTAGCAGCAGCAGCAGTAGTAGTTGTAATAGTAGTAGTAGTTGTAATAATACTAGTAGTAGTTGTGGCAGTAGTAGTTGTCACAGTATTGGTGGCAATAGCAATGGTAGCAGTAGTAGTAGTAGTAGTAGTAACAGTAGTAGTTGTAGTAGTTGTACTATTAGCAGAAGTAGTAGTAGTAGGAAAAGAAGTAGTAGTAGCAGCAACAGCAGCAGCAGCAGTCGTAGTCATAGTAGTAATAGCAGTTGTTGTGGTATTAGTAGTAGTAGTAGTAGTAGATAAAGAAGTAGTATTTGTAATAGTGGTAGTAGTAGTAGTAGCTGTAGTAATAGTAGTCATAGTAGTAGTAGGAGTAGTAGTAGTAATAGGAGTATTAGTCGGAGTAGCAGAAGAAGTCATCATAGCTGCAGTAGTACTAGCAGTAGCAGTAGTACTAGCAGTAGCAGTAGTAGTAGTAGTTACAACAGCCGTAGTTGTAGTAGAAGTAGTAGAAGTAGTAGCCTTATTAATAGTAGTAGTAGTAGTAATAGTAGTCATCATCGTCGTAGTCGTAGTAGTAGTTGTAGTAGCAGTGGTTGTAGTAGTAGTAGTAAAAATAGTATTAGTAATAATAGTTATTGTAGGAGTAGTAGTAAAAGTAGTAGTTTCAGTAAAAGTTGTAATAGTAGTAGTAGAAGTATTAGTGGTATTAGTAGCAGTAGTAGCAATAGTAATAGTAGTTGTAGCAGTTGTAGGAGCCGCAGTAGTACTAGTTGTAGTAAGTGTAGAAATAGTAGTAGCAGTTGTTGTTGTTGTTGTTGTAGTATTAGTAGTTGTAGCTGCAACAGTAGTAGTAGTTGTAAGAGCAGCAACAACAAAAGTAGCTATAGTAATAGCAGTAGTCACCGCAACCGTAGCTGTAGTTGCACTAGTAGTAGTGGCAACATCAACAAAAGTTGTAGTGTTGTAATAGTAATTGTAGTGACTGTAGTAGTTGTAGTAGCGGCGGTAATAGTAGCAGTAGCAGTAGTTGTAGTAGTTGTAGAAGTAGTAGTAGAAGTAGTAGTAGCCGTAGCAACAGTAGTAGTACTTGTAGAAGCAATAGTATTAGTAGTAGTAGTTGTTGTTGTTGTAGCAGCAAAATTAATAGTAGCAGTACTAGTAGTTGTTGTACTACTAGTTGTAGTAGTAATAATAGTAGTCGTTGTAGTAGAAGTCGTAGAAGTGGTAACTGTAGCAGTAATAGTAGCTGCAATAGTAGTAAGAGTTGCAGAAGTTATTCTTGTTGTTGTAGTTGCTGTAGTCATGGTAGTAGTATTAGTTGTAGTAGTAGGAGTAGAAGTAGTTGTAGTAGTAATTGTTGTAATAGTTGTAGTCGTTGTTGTTGTTGTTGTAGTAGTAGTAGTTTTAGTACTAGTACTAGGACTAGCAGCAGCATCACCAGTAGTATTTGTAGGTGTAGTAGTAGCAGTGATAGCAGCAGAAGTAGTAGTAGTAGCAGTTGCAGTAGCATTAGCAGTAGTTGTGGTAGTAGTATTGGTAGTACTAGTAGCAGTGGTAGAAGTCGAAGGAGCAACAGGAGTAGTATTAGTAGCAGTAGTAGTAATAGTATCAGTAGTAATACCAATAGTCGTAGTAGAAGTTGTATGAGCAACATTAGTTGTAGCAGTAGTACTAGTAGTAGTAGTACTAGTGGTAGTTGTAGTATCCATAGTAGTGGTAGTAGCAATAGGAGTAATTGTAGAAGTAGTAGTAGTATTTGTGGTACTACTAGCAGTAGTAGTAATAGTAGTTGTAGCAGTAGTAGCAGTAGAAGCAATAGTTCGTGGAAGTAGTAGTAGTAGTAGTAGCAGCGGTAGTAGTAGCAGTAGTAGTAGCAGTAGTAGTACTAGTAACAATAGTAGCAGCAGTAGTAGAAGTAGTAATAGTAGTGCTTGTAGTCGTATTGGTAGGAACAGTCTTAGTAGTATTGGTAATTGTTTTTGTTCTAGTTGTAGTAGTAGAGGTAGTTATAGTGGTGGTAGCAGTTGTAGTAGTTGTTGTAGTAGTTGTAGCAGTAGTAGTAGTAGTAGCAGCAGCAGCAGCAGCAGCAGCAGCAGTAGTTGTTAGAGTAGCAGCTGTAGTACTAGTAGTAGTGACAGCAACTGTAATTGTAGTAGCACTAGTTGCCGCAGCGACAACTGCATAAGTAGTAGTTGTTGTTCTAGTAGTAGTAATAGTAGCAATAGCTATAGTTATTGTAGCTTTAGTTGTAGTGGTAGTAGAAGTAGTAGTAGTAGTAGTAGTAGCCGTAGCAGCCGCCATAGCGGTTTTAGCAAAAGAAGTAGTAGTAGTAGCAGTAGTACTAGAAGTAGCAGTAGTAGTAGTAGCTTCGATAGCAGTACTTGTAGTAGTAATAGTAGGAGCAGTAGAAGAAGTAGCAATAGAAGTAGTAGAAGTAGTGGCAGTATTAGTATTAGTAATAGTAGTATTAGTTGTATTAGTAGTAGAAGTAGTAGTAGTAGGAGTAGTAGTAGTAGTGGTAGCTGCAGTAGTAGTTATAATAAAAGTAGTATTACTAATAATAGTTATTGTAGGAGTAGTAGTAATAGTTGTAGTTTCAGAAAAAGTTGTAATAGTAGCAATAGTAGTATTGGTAGTATTAGTAGTTGCAATAGTTGTTGTTGTAGTAGTAATAGTAGTAGTTGTTGTTATAGGAGCAACAGTAGTACTAGTTTTAGTAGTTGTAGTAGTTATAGTTGTAGTAGTTGTTGTTGTTATTGTAGTATTAGTAGTGGTAGTAGTAGTAGTTGCAGCAGTAGTAGTAATTGTAAGAGCAACAACAATAGTAGTAGCAGTAGTCACAGCAATTGTAGTTGTAGTAGCACTAGGAGTTGCGGCAGCAGTAGCAGAATTCGTAGTGTTGTAGTAGTAGTTTTAGTCGCTATAGCAGTAGTAGTAGCAATAGTATTTGTAGTAGTAGTAGCAGCATCAGTAGTAGTAGCAGTAGTTGTTGCAGCAGAATTAGTAGTAGGAGTAGTAGTAGTTGTTATAGTAGTGGTAGTTGTAGTAAAAATAGTAATCATTGTAGTAGTAGTAGTAGTAGTAGTGGTAACAGTAGTAGTAGCAATAGTAGGAGTGGTTGTTGTAGTCATTGTAGCAGTAGCAGTAGTAGAAGTAATAGTAGTAGTGGAAGTATAGTACTAGTAGCAGAATTACTTGTAGTGCGAAAAGAAGTAGTAGTTGCTGTAGTAGTAGTAGCCACAGTAGTAGTAATAGTATTAGTAGTAGTAGTTGGATTAGTGGTAGTAGAAGCAGCAGTAGTAGTAGTTGTTGCAGTAGCATGAGTAGTAGTTGTAGAAGTTGTAACAGTAGATGCAGCAGCAGCAGTACGAGTAGAAGTAGGAGTAGTTAAATTAGTAGCAATAAAAGTAGGAGTAGTAGTAGCAGTAGCAGCAGCAGTAGGAGTAGTAGTAGTAGCAGTAGCAGCAGCAGGAGTAGTAGTAGGAGCAGCAGTAGTAGTAGTCGAAGTAAAACTAGGAGCAATAGTAGTCGTAGTCGTAGTAGTAGTAGTAGTACTAGTAGTAATGGTATTAGTTATAGGAGTACTAGGAGTACTAGTTGTAGTAGTCATATTAGTAGTAGTAGAAGTAGTAAGAGTAATAGTAGTAGAAGTAGTAGTAGTAGTCATATTAGTAGTAGCAAAAATAGTAAGAGTAATAGTAGTAGTAGTAGTAGTAGCAGTAGTCGGAGTAGTAGTAGGAATAGTAGTAGAAGTAGTTGTAGTTGTAGTAGTAGTAGTAGTAGTAGTAATAGTAGTAGTACTAGCAATAGTAGTAGCAGCAGCAATAGCATTGTACTAGAAGTAGTAGTAGTAATTGTTGTTGTTGTTGTTTTGTTTTGGCAATAGTCATTTTAGTAGTATTAGTAGTAGAAGTAGTAGTTGTAGTAGAAGTAATAGTAGTAGTAGTAGTAGTAGTAGTAGCATTTGTAGTAGTACTAGTAGTGGCAGTAGTAGTAGCCGTAGCAGTAGTAGTCATAGTAGTAATAGTAGTGGTAATAGTAATAGTAGTTGTTGAAGAAGTTCTAGTTGTAGTAGTAGTAATACTAGTAGTTGTAGTAGGTGTAATAGGAGTACTAGGTCCATTAGTAAGATTAGTAGTAGCACAAAATAGTAATAGTAGTAGTAGTTGTTGTTGTAGTAGTTGTTGTAGTAGTACTAGGACTAGTTCTACTAGTAGTAGTAGTTGTAGTAGTAGTTGTAATTGTAGTAGTAGTTACAATAGTATCAGCAGCAGTAGCATAGTACTAGCAGTAGTTGTTGTTGTTATTGTCGTTATTGTTGGATTTGCAATAGTCAATGTAGTAGTATTAGTAGTAGTAGTAGTAGTAATAGTAGTAGTAGTAGTAGCAGCAGCAGCTGCAGTAGTAATAGTAGTAGTAGTAGTAGGGGTAGTTGCAGCAGCAAATTAGTATTTGTAGTTGCAGTAGTAGTAGTGGTAGTACTAGTATAAGAAATCGGAGTTGCTGTAGTTGTCACCTTAGAAGCAGTATTGGTAGAAGTTGTAGTAGTAATAGTAGCAGCAATAGTAGTAGTAGTAGTTGTTGTTGTCATAGTAGTTATAGCAATCACAATTGTACAAGTAGCAGTTGTACTAGTAGTAGCAACTGCTGTTTAGTTGTTGTTGTTGTTGTCGTTCTAGTAGTAGTAGTAGTTGTTGTTGTTGTTGTACTTGTAGTATTAGTAGTAGCTGTAGTACCCGTAGTCGTAGTAGAAGCAATAGCTGTAGTAATAGTAGTAGAAGTATTAGTTGTAGTAATAGTAGTAGTAGTTGTTGTTGTTGTTGTTGTTGTTGTTGTTGTTGTAGTAGTAGTAGTAGTAGTAGTTGAAGTTGGGGTAGTAGTAGTAGTAGTTGTTATAGTAGTCATAGCGGTAGTAGCAGTAGCATAAATAGTACTAGCAGTTGAAAGAGTGGTAGTTGTAGTAGTAGTAGTAGTCGTAGCCATAGTAGTAACAGCAGTAGTAGTAGTATTAGGAAAAAAAGCAGTAGTAGTTGTTGTGGTAGTAGTAGTAGCAATAGTAGCAGTTGTGGTAGTCGCAGAAGCAACAACTGTAGCAGTAGTAGTTGTTGTTGTAGGAGTAGTAGTAGTTGTTGGAGTAGTATAGTAATAGTAGAGGTAGTAGTGGTAGAAGTAGTAGTAGTAGAAGTAGTAGTAGTAGTAATAGTAGTAGTTGTAGGAATAATAGTAGTAGTAGTAATAGTAGTAGTTGTAGGAATAGTAGTAGCAGTAGCACTAGTAGGAGCAGTAGAAGTGTCAATTAGAGTAGTAGTAGTAGTAGTAATCGTTGTAGTAGTAGTAGTAGTAGTAGTAGTAGTAGTAGTAGTATGGGTATTAGAAGTAGTAGTAGCAGTTGTAGTGGTTGCAGTAGTAATAGTAGGAATTGCAGTAGTAGTTATAGTGGTAGCAGTAGTAGTAGTAGTAGTCGTAGTAGCAGCAGTCATTGTAGTAGTTGTAGTAGTTGTAGCATAAATAGTAGAAGTAGCCATAGCAGCAGCAGTAGTTGTGGTTTAGGAGAAGTAGTAGTAGTAATATTAGCAGGAGTTGCAGTAGTAGAAGTAATTGTAGTCATAGTTGTAGTAGTAGCCGAAGTAGCAATAGTGCTAGTAGTACTTGAACTTGTAGCCGTAGTTGTAGTAGTCGTAGTCATATTAGTAGTAGCTGCAAGAGTAGTAGTAATAGAAGTAATAGTAGTAGTTGTAGAAGTAGTAGTAGCAGGAGTAGTGGTAGCAGCGTTAGCAGCAGAGGTACTAGTAGTAGTAGTAATAGTAGTAGTAGTGGTATTAGCGAGTAGTAGTAGTAGAGGTGTTTGTAATAGTAGTAGTTGCTGCAACATTGGGAGTATTAGTAGTATTAGTATTCGTAGTTGTAGTAGTCATTGTACTAGTAGTATTAGCGAAAGTTATAGTTGGAATAGTAGTTGTTGTAGCCGGAGTAGTAGTGGTAAAAGTAGTTGTAGCAGCAGTAGTAGTTCTAGTACTACTAGTAGTAGTTGTAGCTGGAGTAGTAGTAGCACTAGTAGCAGTAGTGGTAGTAGTAATTGTAGTGGTAACATGAGTAGTAGTAGTAGTAGTAGTAGCAATAGTAATAGTAGTGATAGTAGATTTAGTAGCAGGAATAGGAGTAGTAGTAGTGGAAGTAGTCGCAACCATAGTAGTAGTGGTTGCAGCAGGCATAGTAGTTGTTGCAGAAGTAATATTAGCAGAAGTTGTAATACGTATAGTAGTAGGAGTAGGAGTTGGAGTGGCAGTAGTAGTAACTTTAGTAGTAGTAGTCATAGTAGCAGTACTAGTAGAAAAGTTTGTACTGGTAGTTGGAGGACGAGTAGTAGTAGTACTTGTTGCTGTTGTAGCTGTAGTAGTGGTAGTAATAGTAGTAGTAGCGGTAGTAGTAGCAGTAGTAGAAGTAGTAGCCGTAGTAGTAGTAGAAGTAGGAGTAGGAGTCACAACAGTAGTTGTATTAGTAGTAGTAGCATTAGCTGTAGAAATAGTAGTAGTGCTAGTAGGAGGAGTAGTAGTAGCTAGTCTAACTATTACGGCAGCATCAAGAGCTGCAACAGTAGTAGTAATAGCAGCTATAGTAGTAGCACTAGTAGTAGTAATGGAAGTAGTACTAGTGGGAATAGAAGCAGTAGCAGCAGTATAAGTAGTATAAGTAATAGGGATAGTAATTGGAGGTGGAGTAGTAGCAAAAGTACTAGTAGTGATAGTAGTAGGATTAGGAGTTGGAGTAGGACTAGTAGTAGTAGTAGTATTGTAGTAGTAGTAGTTGTTGTTGTTGTAGTAGTAGTCGCAGTAATAGTAGCAGTAGAATTGGTGGTACTAGTAGTAGTAGTAGTAGTAGTAGCAGTAGTAGTTGTAGTTGTTGTTGTAGTTGTAGTAATAGTAGTGGTAGTGGTAGTGGTAGTAGTAGTAGTAGTAGTAGTAGTAGTAGTATAGTAGAAGTCGTAGTAGTAGTAGTAGTAGAAGTGGTGGTAATAGTAGTAGTAGTAGTAGCAATAGTAGTAGTAGGAGGAGTAGTAGTAGCTACAGTAGTAGTAGCGGTAGTAGGAGTACAAGTAGTAGTAGAAGTAGAGGTAGCAGTAGTGGTAGTCGTAGTAGAAGTAGTAGTGGTGGCTGTAGTAGTTGTAGTAGTAGTAGTAGTAGTTGATGTACTAGTAGTAGCTGTAGTAGAATTTGTGGTAGTATCAATAGTAGCATGTGATGTAGTAGTTGTGGTAATCATATGAGCAGTAGTAGTAGTCATAGTAATTGCGATTGTTGTAGTACTAGTTGCAGTTGTGGTAGTGGTAGAAGTTGTAGTAGTAGTAGTAGCAGAATTTCTATTAGTAGTAGTTGTAGCAGAAGTAGCAGTGGTAGTATTAGTACTAGTAACAGTAGTAGTAGTAGCAGAAGTTGTAGTAGTAGTAGTAGGAGTTGTAGTTGTAGTAGTTGGAGTAGTAGTAACAGTAGTAGGAGTAGTATTACTCGTAAAACAAGTAATTGTAGTAGTTGTTGTTGTTGTAAAAGTAGTAGTAGCAGCAGCAGTAGTGGTAGTAGTACTTGTAGGAGTAGTAGTAGTGGCAAGAGGAATAGTAGTAGCACTTGTAGGAGTAGAAGTAGTAGTAGTTCTAGTTCTAGTTGTAGTGTAGTAGTAGTAGCTGTAGTATTAGAAGTTGTAGTAGCAGTGGTACTAGAAGTAGTATAGTCGTAGTTGTACTAGTAGTACTAGCAGTTGTAAGATTAGTAGTTTTAGTTGTAGTTGCAGTAGCAGTAGTATTAGTAGAAGTAGTAGTTGTTGTAGTATTATTATTATTATTATTATTAGTAGTAGTAGTAGAAGTAGTAGTAGTAGTAGTAGTAGAAGAAGAAGAAGAAGAAGTAGTAGCAATAGTATTAGGAGTAGCAGTTGTCAAGTGTGTAGTAGTTGTGGTAGTAGTAGTACTAGTAGCACTAGTAGTATTAGTAGAAGTAGGAGTAGTAGTAGTTGTTGTAGTAGTACTAGAAACAGTAATAGTAGTAGTAGTATAAGTGGTAGTAGCAGTAGTAATAGGAGTAGCAGTAGTAATAGGAGTAGTAATAGTAGTTGTACTAGTAATGGGAGTAGTAGTTGGAGTAGTAATAGGAGTAGAAGCAGCAATAATAGTAGTAGTAATAGTAGGAGTAGTAGAAGTAACAGTTGTTGCGGTACTAGTAGTAGGAGTAGCAGTAGGAGCAGCAGTAGGAGTAGTAGTAGTGGCAGTTGTAATAGCAGCAGTAATAGTAGCAGTAGCAGTATTAGTACTAGTAGAAGTTGTACAAGTAGTGGTGGTAGTAGTAGTAGCAGCATTAGTAGTAGTAATAGTAATAGTAATAGTAGTAATAGTAATAGTAATAGTAATAGCAATGGTAATAGTATTTGTAGTAATAGTAGCAATAATAGTAGTTGTTGTAGTAGGAGTAGAAGTGTAGTATTAGTAGTAGTAGTAGCAATAGTATTAGTTGTACCAGAAGTAGTAGTAGTGGTCGTAGTAGTAGTAGCTGAAGCAATAACAGTAGTAATAGTTGTAGTGGCCGCAGTAGTTGTAGAAGTATTAGTAGCCACTGTAGTAGAAATAGTAATAGTAGTAGTATCTGGAACAGTAGTAGGAGTAGTAGTAGTTATAGCAATGGTAATAGTAGTAGTAGCAATAGTTGTTGCAGGAGTAGTGGTAGTAGCACTAATAGTACCATTACTAGCAGTAGTAGTAGCAGAAGTAGCAGTAATAGCCGTAGTTGTAGTAGTGATAGTAGTTGTAGCATAAGTAGTAGCAATCGTAATAGTAGTAGAAGGAGTAGAAGTAGTCGCAGAAGTAGAAGTATTTGTAGCAGTGATATTAGTTGTAATCGCAGCAGTACTAGTAGAAGTAGCAGTAAAAGTAGTAGTAGGAGTTGAGGAAGCAGTAGTAGTTGTAGTAGAAGCGATAGAAGTAGCGATAGTAGTAGTAGTAGTAGAGTAGGAGTAGCAGTAGTAGTAGTAGCAGCAGTAGCAGTAGTAGTAGAATAGTAGCAGTTGTAGTAGAATAGTAGTTGTGGTAGTAGTTGAAATAGTAGTGGTTGGAACAGCAGTACCAGTAGTAGCAGTAATAGTAGGAGCTATAGTAGTAGTTGTAGTAGCGTTTGTCATAGTCACAACAGTAGCAGTAGTAGCGGTGGTAGTAGTGATAGTAGATGTTGCAGTAGTATCCGCAATATCAGCAGTAGTATCCGCAATATCAGCAGTGGTAGTTGTAACAGTCATAGCAATAGTTTCAGTAATCGGAGTAGGAGTAGCAGTAGTAGTTTTAGCAGCAGCAGTAGTGGAAGGAGTAGCAGTTGTAGTAGCTATTGCGGTAGTAGCAGTAGTAGTAGTTATTGGAGAAGTAGTAGGTGTAGTAGGCTAGTAGCAGCAGCAGAGACAGTAGAAGCAGCAACAATGGTAATAGTAGCAGTAGCCATAATAGTAGTAGCAGTAGTAGTAGAAGCAGTAGCAGCAACAACAACAACAATAGTCATATTAGTAGTAGTAGTAGTAGTAGTAGCAACAACAGCAAAAGTGGCAGCAGTAGCAGGAGCAGTAGTAGTAGAAGTGGTAGTCGTTCAACGACAACAGTTGTAGTAGTTATATTAGTTGTAGAAAA
Source organism: Trichopus zeylanicus subsp. travancoricus (assembly GCA_005019695.1). NCBI lineage: Eukaryota > Viridiplantae > Streptophyta > Magnoliopsida > Dioscoreales > Dioscoreaceae > Trichopus > Trichopus zeylanicus. The sequence continues at coordinate 12,355 of RXID01016721.1, forward strand.
AGTAGTAATAGTAATAGTAGTAGAAGTAGCAGTGGTAGTAGTTATAGTAGCAACAGTAGGACTAGTAGTAGTAGTAGTAGAAGCGGTTGTAGTTGCAGTAGGAGCAGTAGTACTAGTAATAGTAGTAGAAGTTGCAGTAGTAGTTGCAGCAGTAGTATGGTACTAGTAATAGTAGTAATTGTTGTTGTTGTTATTTTGTATTCGTAGTAGTCATTGTAGTAGTATTAGTAGTAGAAGTAGTAGTAGTAGTAGTAGTAGTAGTAGAA
>RXID01016726.1:0-25024 GCA_005019695.1 Trichopus zeylanicus subsp. travancoricus
TACAAAAAATAACACAAAATTCATTAAATTTTGAAAAATTATGGGAAATCGATAAAAGTACAAAATATCAGAAAAAAACCTCTGAAACACCATGAAATCATAGAAATCTCAAAAAACCCCTTAAACGTCATGAAAGTATAAAAAATCCACGAAATACAAAAAATTCAGGAAAATTCGCTTTTCAATATGCATTTCTTTCTCTGAAGGGGTATATATGCGATAAGTAGGACCTCAGCATCGAGTCTTCGATTTGAGTTTTTAAGAGGCATATATGTCAAAAATATTTTTCTTGGAAAGTTTCTTCTTCCAAAGACGTTTATATGCGAAAATTCAGCCCTTTAAGGTGAAATATGGAATTTTATTTTTTTAAGGGCCAAATATGTGAAAATCATGGTTTTCTAATCGAATCTGCAATTTGATTTTTTCGGGTTATGAGGTAAAATAGGTCTCTAAAATGCTTTACTTCTCTCGAATTTTTTACATTATAAGGCCAAATATGTAATTTTATTTTTTAAGTAAGTTTTCCAAGCAACTTGGATTTTTTTTTTTAAGCGGTATATGCAAGTAAATTAAATTTTTTTGAACGAGTGAGAAAATCACAAGAAAATTATGAAAGAATAGAAAATCATAGAAATCCCCAAAAATATAAAAGAGTACGAAAAATCCTCCTTGGAAAGTTCAAAAAATTTTAATAAAAGGCCTCGAAGGTAAGAAAAATAATACAAAATACATTAAATTTGAAAAAATTATAGAAAATCGATAAAAGTGAAAAATACGACAAAAAAAATCTGAAACTCCATAAAATCATAGAAATATCAAAATACACCTTAAACTTTATGAAAGTATAAAAAATACCGGAAACTACGGAAAAATGAAAAAAAATTATGTTTTAAATATGCATTTCATTCTCCAAAGGGGTATATATGCGATAATTAAGGTTTTCAAATTTCACCTGCAATTTCGATTTTTAAGTGATATATATGTCAAAAACGTTTTGCCAGGTAATTTTCTTCTTTCAAAGAGGTTCATACGCGAAAATTAAGCCCTTCAAGGTTAAATATGAAAATTTATTTTTTTGAGAGCCATATACTTGAAAATCAGGATTTTCTAATCGAATCTGCGATTTAATTTTTTTTTATCTTGGGAGATTAAATAGGTCTTTCAAACTACTGTACTTCTTTAGAATTTTTTACGCTACGAGGTTAAAGACGTAGTTTCATTTTTTAAGTCAGTTTTCAAAGCAACATTGAATTTTTTGAAGAGGTATACGAATGTAAATTAAAATTTTCAAACGAGGCAAAAAATCACAGAAGATTTTCAAAAAATAGAAAACCATAAAGTTCCCTCCAAATATAGAAAAGGTATATTAGGACCTCACTCGAAAGTCCAGAAACTTAAGATAAACCGTCGAAAATACAAAAAATAACACAAAATTCATTAAATTTGGGAAAATTACGGGAAATCGATAAAAGTATAAAATATCACAAAAAAACCTCTGAAACACCATGAAATCATAGAAATCTCAAAAAAAACCCTTAAACATCATGAAAGTATAAAAAATCCACGAAATACAAAAAATTCGTGAAAATTCGCTTTTCAATATGCATTTCTTTCTCTAAAGGGGTATATATGCGATAAGTAGGACCTCAGCATCGAGTCTTCGATTTGAGTTTTTAAGAGGCATATATGTCGAAAATATTTTTCTTGGAAAGTTTCTTCTTCCGAAGACGTTTATATGCGAAAATTCAGCCCTTTAAGGTGAAATATGGAATTTTATTTTTTTAAGGGCCAAATATGTGAAAATCACGGTTTTCTAATCGAATCTGCAATTTGATTTTTTCGGGTTATGAGGTAAAATAGGTCTCTAAAATGCTTTACTTCTCTCGAATTTTTTACATTACAAGGTCAAATATGTAATTTTATTTTTTAGTTTTCCAAGCAATTTGGAATTATTTTTTAAGCGGTATATGCAAGTAAATTAAATTTTTTTGAACGAGTGAGAAAATCACAAGAAAATTATGAAAGAATAGAAAATCACAGAAATCCCCAAAAATATAAAAGAGTACGGAAAATCCTCCTTGGAAAGTTCAAAAAATTTTAATAAAAGGCCTCGAAGGTAAGAAAAATAATACAAAATACATTAAATTTGGAAAAATTATAGAAAATCGATAAAAGTGAAAAATACGACATCAAATATCTGAAACTCCATAAAATCAAAGATATATCAAAATACACCTTAAACTTTATGAAAGTATAAAAAATACCGAAAACTACGGAAAAATGAAAAAAAATTATGTTTTAAATATGCATTTCATTCTCCAAAGGGGTATACATGCGATAATTAAGGTTTTCAAATTTCACCTGCAATTTCGATTTTTAAGTGATATATATGTCAAAAACTTTTTGCCAGGTAATTTTCTTCATTCAAAGAGGTTCATACGCGAAAATTAAGCCCTTCAAGGTTAAATATGAAAATTTATTTTTTTGAGAGCCATATACTTGAAAATCAGGATTTTCTAATCGAATCTGCGATTTATTTTTTTTTTTATCTTGGGAGATTAAATAAGTCTTTCAAACTACTGTACTTCTTTAGAATTTTTTACGCTACGAGGTTAAAGACGTAGTTTCATTTTTTAAGTCAGTTTTCAAAGCAACATTGAATTTTTTGAAGAGGTATACGATAGTAAATTAAAATTTTCAAACGAGGCAAAAAATCACAGAAGATTTTCAAAAAATAGAAAACCATAAAGTTCCCTGAAAATATAGAAAAGGTATATTAGAACCTCACTCGAAAGGTCAGAAACATAAGAAAAACCGTTGAAAATACAAAAAATAACACAAAATTCATTAAATTTGGAAAAATTATGGGAAATCGATAAAAGTAGAAAATATCACAAAAAAACCTCTGAAACAACATGAAATCATAGAAATCTCAAAAAACCCCTTAAACGTCATGAAAGTATAAAAAATCCACGAAATACAAAAAATTCCTGAAAATTCGCTTTTCAATATGAATTTCTTTCTCTAAAGGGGCATATATGCGATAAGTAGGACCTCAGCATCGAGTCTTCGATTTCAGTTTCTAAGAGGCATATATGTCAAAAATATTTTTCTTGGAAAGTTTCTTCTTCCAAAGATGTTTATATGCGAAAATTCAGCCCTTTAAGGTGAAATATGGAATTTTATTTTTTTAAGGGCCAAATATGTGAAAATCACGGTTTTCTAATCGAATCTGCAATTTGATTTTTTCGGGTTATGAGGTAAAACAGGTCTCTAAAATGCTTTACTTCTCTCGAATTTTTTACATTACAAGGTCAAGTATGTACTTTTATTTTTTAAGTTTTCCAAGCAATTCGGAATTTTTTTTTAAGCGGTATATGCAAGTAAATTAAATTTTTTTGAACGAGTGAGAAAATCACAAGAAAATTATGAAAGAATAGAAAATCATAGAAATCCCCAAAAATATAAAAGAGTACGAAAAATCCTCCTTGGAAAGTTCAAAAAATTTCAATAAAAGGCCTCGAAGGTAAGAAAAATAATAGAAAATACATTAAATTTGACAAAATTATAGAAAATCGATAAAAGTGAAAAATACGACAAAAAATATCTGAAACTCCATAAAATCATAGAAATATCAAAAAACACCTTAAACTTTATGAAAGTATAAAAAATACCGAAAACTACGGAAAAATGAAAAAAAATTATGTTTGAAATATGCATTTCATTCTCCAAAGGGGTATATATGCGATAATTAAGGTTTTCAAATTTCACCTGCAATTTCGATTTTTAAGTGATATATATGTCAAAAACGTTTTGCCAGGTAATTTTCTTCTTTCCATGAGGTTCATACGCGAAAATTAAGCCCTTCAAGGTTAAATATGAAAATTTATTTTTTTGAGAGCCATATACTTGAAAATCAGGATTTTCTAATCGAATCTGCGATTTAATTTTTTTTTATCTTGGGAGATTAAATAAGTCTTTCAAACTACTGTACTTCTTTAGAATTTTTTACACTACGAGGTTAAAGAAGTAGTTTCATTTTTTAAGTCAGTTTTCGAAGCAACATTGAATTTTTTGAAGAGGTATACGAATGGAAATTAAAATTGTCAAACGAGGCAAAAAATCACAGAAGATTTTCAAAAAATAGAAAACCATAAAGTTCCCTGAAAATATAGAAAAGGTATATAGAACCTCACTCGAAAGGTCAGAAACATAAGAAAAACCGTTGAAAATACAAAAAATAACACAAAATTCATTAAATTTGGAAAAATTATGGGAAATCGATAAAAGTACAAAATATCACAAAAAAACCTCTGAAACACCATGAAATCATAGAAATCTCAAAAAACCCCTTAAACGTCATGAAAGTATAAAAAATCCACGAAATACAAAAAATTCCTGAAAATTCGCTTTTCAATATGTATTTCTTTCTCTAAAGGGGCATATATGCGATAAGTAGGACCTCAGCATCGAGTCTTCGATTTCAGTTTCTAAGAGGCATATATGTCAAAAATACTTTTCTTGGAAAGTTTCTTCTTCGAAAGTCGTTTATATGCGAAAATTCAGCCCTTTAAGGTGAAATATGGAATTTTATTTTTTTAAGGGCCAAATATGTGAAAATCACGGTTTTCTAATCGAATCTGCAATTTGATTTTTTCGGGTTATGAGGTAAAACAGGTCTCTAAAATGCTTTACTTCTCTCCAATTTTTTACATTACTAGGTCAAATATGTAGTTTTATTTTTTAAGTTTTCCGAGCAATTCGGAATTTTTTTTAAGCGGTATATGCAAGTAAATTAAATTTTTTTGAACGAGTGAGAAAATCACAAGAAAATTATGAAAGAATAGAAAATCATAGAAATCCCCAAAAATATAAAAGAGTACGAAAAATCCTCCTTGGAAAGTTCAAAAAAGTTTAATAAAAGGCCTCGAAGGTAAGAAAAATAATAGAAAATACATTAAATTTGAAAAAATTATAGAAAATCGATAAAAGTGAAAAATACGACAAAAAAAATCTGAAACTCCATAAAATCATAGAAATATCAAAAACACCTTAAACTTTATGAAAGTATAAAAAATACCGGAAACTACGGAAAAATGAAAAAAAATTATGTTTGAAATATGCATTTCATTCTCCAAAGGGGTATATATGCGATAATTAAGGTTTTCAAATTTCACCCGTAATTTCGATTTTTAAGTGATATATATGTCAAAAACATTTTGCCAGGTAATTTTCTTCTTTCGAAGAGGTTCATACGCGAAAATTAAGCCCTTCAAGGTTAAATATGAAAATTTATTTTTTTTGAGAGCCATATACTTGAAAATCAGGATTTTCTAATCGAATCTGCGATTTAATTTTTTTTTATCTTGGGAGATTAAATAAGTCTTTCAAACTACTGTACATTTTTAGGATTTTTTACGCTACGAGGTGAAGACGTAGTTTCATTTTTTAAGTCAGTTTTCAAAGCAACATTGAATTTTTTGAAGAGGTATACGAATGGAAATTAAAATTGTCAAACGAGGCAAAAAATCACAGAAGATTTTCAAAAAATAGAAAACCATAAAGTTCCCTGAAAATATAGAAAAGGTATATTAGAACCTGACTCGAAAGGTCAGAAACATAAGAAAAACCGTTGAAAATACAAAAAATAACACAAAATTCATTAAATTTGGAAAAATTATGGGAAATCGATAAAAGTACAAAATATCACAAAAAAAACCACTGAAACACCATGAAATCATAGAAATCTCAAAAAACCCCTTAAACGTCATGAAAGTATAAAAAATCCACGAAATACAAAAAATTCCTGAAAATTCGCTTTTCAATATGAATTTCTTTCTCTAAAGGGGCATATATGCGATAAGTAGGACCTCAGCATCGAGTCTTCGATTTCAGTTTTTAAGAGGGATATATGTCAAAAATATTTTTCTTGGAAAGTTTCTTCTTCCAAAGACGTTTATATGCGAAAATTCAGCCCTTTAAGGTGAAATATGGAATTTTATTTTTTTAAGGGCCAAATATGTGAAAATCACGGTTTTCTAATCGAATATGCAATTTGATTTTTTCGGGTTATGAGGTAAAACAGGTCTCTAAAATGCTTTACTTCTCTCGAATTTTTTACATTACAAGGTCAAGTAAGTACTTTTATTTTTTAAGTAAGTTTTCCAAGCAATTCGGAATTTTTTTTTAAGCGGTATATGCAAGTAAATTAAATTTTTTTGAACGAGTGAGAAAATCACAAGAAAATTATGAAAGAATAGAAAATCATAGAAATCCCCAAAAATATAAAAGAGTACGAAAAATCCTCCTTGGAAAGTTCAAAAAATTTCAATAAAAGGCCTCGAAGGTAAGAAAAATAATAGAAAATACATTAAATTTGACAAAATTATAGAAAATCGATAAAAGTGAAAAATACGACAAAAAATATCTGAAACTCCATAAAATCATAGAAATATCAAAAAACACCTTAAACTTTATGAAAGTATAAAAAATACCGAAAACTACGGAAAAATGAAAAAAAATTATGTTTGAAATATGCATTTCATTCTCCAAAGGGGTATATATGCGATAATTAAGGTTTTCAAATTTCACCTGCAATTTCGATTTTTAAGTGATATATATGTCAAAAACTTTTTGCCAGGTAATTTTCTTCTTTCAAAGAGGTTCATACGCGAAAATTAAGCCCTTCAAGGTTAAATATGAAAATTTATTTTTTTGAGAGCCATATACTTGAAAATCAGGATTTTCTAATCGAATCTGCGATTTAATTTTTTTTTATCTTGGGAGATTAAATAAGTCTTTCAAACTACTGTACTTCTTTAGAATTTTTTACGCTACGAGGTTAAAGACGTAGTTTCATTTTTTAAGTCAGTTTTCAAAGCAACATTGAATTTTTTGAAGAGGTATACGATAGTAAATTAAAATTTTCAAACGAGGCAAAAAATCACAGAAGATTTTCAAAAAATAGAAAACCATAAAGTTCCCTGAAAATATAGAAAAGGTATATTAGAACCTCACTCGAAAGTTCAGAAACTTAAGAAAAACCGTTGAAAATACAAAAAATAACACAAAATTCATTAAATTTGGAAAAATTATGGGAAATCGATAAAAGTACAAAATATCACAAAAAAACCTCTGAAACACCATGAAATCATAGAAATCTCAAAAAACCCCTTAAACGTCATGAAAGTATAAAAAATCCACGAAATACAAAAAATTCATGAAAATTCGCTTTTCAATATGCATTTCTTTCTCTAAAGGGGTATATATGCGATAAGTAGGACCTCAGCATCGAGTCTTCGATTTCAGTTTTTAAGAGGCATATATGTCAAAAATTTTTCTTGGAAAGTTTCTTCTTCCAAAGACGTTTATATGCGAAAATTCAGCCCTTTAAGGTGAAATATGGAATTTTATTTTTTTAAGGGCCAAATATGTGAAAATCACGGTTTTCTAATCGAATCTGCAATTTGATTTTTTCGGGTTATGAGGTAAAATAGGTCTCTAAAATGCTTTACTTCTCTCGAATTTTTTACATTATAAGGTCAAATATGTAATTTTATTTTTTAAGTAAGTTTTCCAAGCAACTTGGAATTTTTTTTTTTAAGCGGTATATGCAAGTAAATTAAATTTTTTTGAACGAGTGAGAAAATCACAAGAAAATTATGAAAGAATAGAAAATCATAGAAATCCCCAAAAATATAAAAGAGTACGGAAAATCCTCCTTGGAAAGTTCAAAAAATTTTAATAAAAGGCCTCGAAGGTAAGAAAAATAATACAAAATACATTAAATTTGAAAAAATTATAGAAAATCGATAAAAGTGAAAAATACGACAAAAAAAATCTGAAACTCCATAAAATCATAGAAATATCAAAATACACCTTAAACTTTATGAAAGTATAAAAAATACCGGAAACTACGGAAAAATGAAAAAAAATTATGTTTTAAATATGCATTTCATTCTCCAAAGGGGTATATATGCGATAATTAAGGTTTTCAAATTTCACCTGCAATTTCGATTTTTAAGTGATATATATGTCAAAAACTTTTTGCCAGGTAATTTTCTTCTTTCAAAGAGGTTCATACGCGAAAATTAAGCCCTTCAAGGTTAAATATGAAAATTTATTTTTTTGAGAGCCATATACTTGAAAATCAGGATTTTCTAATCGAATCTGCGATTTAATTTTTTTTTATCTTGGGAGATTAAATAAGTCTTTCAAACTACTGTACTTCTTTAGAATTTTTTACGCTACGAGGTTAAAGACGTAGTTTCATTTTTTAAGTCAGTTTTCAAAGCAACATTGAATTTTTTGAAGAGGTATACGAATGTAAATTAAAATTTTCAAACGAGGCAAAAAATCACAGAAGATTTTCAAAAAATAGAAAACCATAAAGTTCCCTCCAAATATAGAAAAGGTATATTAGGACCTCACTCGAAAGTCCAGAAACTTAAGATAAACCGTCGAAAATACAAAAAATAACACAAAATTCATTAAATTTGGGAAAATTACGGGAAATCGATAAAAGTATAAAATATCACAAAAAAACCTCTGAAACACCATGAAATCATAGAAATCTCAAAAAAAACCCTTAAACATCATGAAAGTATAAAAAATCCACGAAATACAAAAAATTCGTGAAAATTCGCTTTTCAATATGCATTTCTTTCTCTAAAGGGGTATATATGCGATAAGTAGGACCTCAGCATCGAGTCTTCGATTTGAGTTTTTAAGAGGCATATATGTCGAAAATATTTTTCTTGGAAAGTTTCTTCTTCCGAAGACGTTTATATGCGAAAATTCAGTCCTTTAAGGTGAAATATGGAATTTTATTTTTTTAAGGGCCAAATATGTGAAAATCACGGTTTTCTAATCGAATCTGCAATTTGATTTTTTCGGGTTATGAGGCAAAATAGGTGTCTAAAATGCTTTACTTCTCTCGAATTTTTTACATTACAAGGTCAAATATGTAATTTTATTTTTTAAGTTTTCCAAGCAATTTGGAATTTTTTTTTGTGCGGTATACGCAAGTAAATTAAATTTTTTTGAACGAGTGAGAAAATCACAAGAAAATTATGAAAGAATAGAAAATCATAGAAATCCCCAAAAATATAAAAGAGTACGAAAAATCGTCCTTGGAAAGTTCAAAAAATTTTAATAAAAGGCCTCGAAGGTAAGAAAAATAATAGAAAATACATTAAATTTGAAAAAATTATAGAAAATCGATAAAAGTGAAAAATACAACAAGAAAAATCTGAAACTCCGTAAAATCGTAGAAATATCAAAAAACAGCTTAAACTTTATGAAAGTATAAAAAATACCGGAAACTACGCAAAAATGAAAAAAAATTATGTTTTAAATATGCATTTCATTCTCCAAAGGGGTATATATGCGATAATTAGGGTTTTTAAATTTCACCTGTAATTTCGATTTTTAAGTGATATATATGTCAAAAAATTTTTGCCAGGTAATTTTCTTCTTTCAAAGAGGTTCATACGCAAAAATTAAGCCCTTCAAGGTTAAATATGAAAATTTATTTTTTTCGGAGCCATATACCTGAAAATCAGGATTTTCTAACCGAATCGGCGATTTAATTTTTTTTTTATCTTGGGAGATTAAATAAGTCTTTCAAAATACTGTACTTCTATAGAATTTTTTACGCTACGAGGTTAAAGACGTAGTTTCATTTTTTAAGTCAGTTTTCAAAGCAACATTGAATTTTTTGAAGAGGTATACGAATGTAAATTAAAATTTTCAAACGAGGCAAAAAATCACAGAAGATTTTCAAAAAATAGAAAACCATAAAGTTCCCTGAAAATATAGAAAAGGTATATTAGAACCTCACTCTAAAGTTCAGAAACTTAAGATAAACAGTCGAAAATACAAAAAATAACACAAAATTCATTAAATTTGGGAAAATTACGGGAAATCGATAAAAGTACAAAATATCACAAAAAAACCTCTGAAACACCATGAAATCATAGAAATCTCAAAAAACCCCTTAAACGTCATGAAAGTATAAAAAATCCACGAAATACAAAAAGTTCATGAAAATTCGCTTTTCAATATGCATTTCTTTCTCTAAAGGGGCATATATGCGATAAGTAGGACCTCAGCATCGAGTCTTCGATTTCAGTTTTTAAGAGGCATATATGTCAAAAAACATTTTTCTTGGAAAGTTTCTTCTTCCAAAGACGTTTATATGCGAAAATTCAGCCCTTTAAGGTGAAATATGAAATTTTATTTTTTTAAGGGCCAAATATGTGAAAATCACGGTTTTCTAATCGAATCTGCAATTTGATTTTTTTGGGTTATGAGGGTAAATAGGTTTCTAAAATACTATACTTCTCTCGAATTTTTTACATTACAAGGTCAAATATGTAATTTTATTTTTTAAGTAAGTTTTCCAAGCAACTTGAAATTTTTTTTTTAAGCGTCATATGCAAGTAAATTAAATTTTTTTTGATCGAGTGAGAAAATCACAAGAAAATTATGAAAGAATAGAACATCACAGAAATCCCCAAAAATATAAAAGAGTACGAAAAATCCTCCTTGGAAAGTTCAAAAAATTTTAATAAAAGGCCTCGAAGGTAAGAAAAATAATACAAAATACATTAAATTTGGAAAAATAATAGAAAATGGATAAAAGTGAAAAATACGACATAAAATATCTGAAACTCCATAAAATCATAGAAATATCAAAATACACCTTAAACTTTATGAAAGTATAAAAAATACCGCAAACTACGGAAAAATGAAAAAAAATTATGTTTGAAATATGCATTTCATTCTCCAAAGGGGTATATATGCGATAATTAAGGTTTTCAAATTTCACCTGCAATTTCGATTTTTAAGTGATATATATGTCAAAAACTTTTTGCCAGGTAATTTTCTTCTTTCAAAGAGGTTCATACGCGAAAATTAAGCCCTTCAAGGTTAAATATGAAAATTTATTTTTTTGAGAGCCATATACTTGAAAATCAGGATTTTCTAATCGAATCTGCGATTTAATTTTTTTTTATCTTGGGAGATTAAATAAGTCTTTCAAACTACTGTACATTTTTAGGATTTTTTACGCTACGAGGTGAAGACGTAGTTTCATTTTTTAAGTCAGTTTTCAAAGCAACATTGAATTTTTTGAAGAGGTATACGAATGGAAATTAAAATTGTCAAACGAGGCAAAAAATCACAGAAGATTTTCAAAAAATAGAAAACCATAAAGTTCCCTGAAAATATAGAAAAGGTATATTAGAAGCTCACTCGAAAGGTCAGAAACATAAGAAAAACCGTTGAAAATAAAAAAAAATAACACAAAATTCATTAAATTTGGAAAAATTATGGGAAATCGATAAAAGTACAAAATATCACAAAAAAAACTCTGAAACACCATGAAATCATAGAAATCTCAATAAAACCCCTTAAACGTCATGAAAGTATAAAAAATCCACGAAATACAAAATATTCATGAAAATTCGCTTTTCAATATGCATTTCTTTTTCTAAAGCAATAAATATGCGGTAAGTAGGATCTCAGCATCGAGTCTTCGATTTCAGTTTTTAAGAGGCATATATGCCAAAAACATTTTTCTTGGAAAGTTTCTTATTCCAAGGAGGTTTATATGCGAAAATTCAGCCCTTTAAGGTGAAATATGAAATTTTATTTTTTTAAGGGCCAAATATGTGAAAATCACGGTTTTCTAATCGAATCTGCAATTTGATTTTTCCGGGTTATGAGGTTAAATAGGTTTCTAAAATACCTTACTTCTCTCGAATTTTTTACATTACAACGTAAAATATGTAATTTTACTTTTTTTAAGTAAGTTTTCCAAGCAACTCGGAATTTTTTTTTTTAAGCGGTATATGCAGGTAAATTAAATTTTTTTGAACGATTGAGAAAATCACAAGAAAATTATGAAAGAATAGAAAATAATAGAAATCCCCAAAAAATTTAATAAAAGGCCTCGAAGGCAAGAAAAATAATACAAAATACATTAAATTTGAAAAAATTATAGAAAATCGATAAAAGTGAAAAATAGGACAAAAAAAATCTGAAACTCCATAAAATCATAGAAATATCAAAATACACCTTAAACTTTATGAAAGTATAAAAAATACCGGAAACTACGGAAAAATGAAAAAAAATATGCTTTAAATATGCATTTCATTCTCCAAAGGGGTATATATGCGAAAATTAAGGTTTTTAAATTTCGCCTGCAATTTCGATTTTTAAGTGATATATATGTCAACAACTTTTTGCCAGGTAATTTTCTTCTTTCAAAGAGGTTCATACGCGAAAATTAAGCCCTTCAAGGTTCAATATGAAAATTTATTTTTTTGAGAGCCATATACTTGATAATCAGGATTTTCTAATCGAATCTGCGATTTAATTTTTTTATCTTGGGAGATTAAATAAGTCTTTCAAACTACTGTACTTCCATAGAATTTTTTACGCTACGAGGTTAAAGACGTAGTTTCATTTTTTAAGTCAGTTTTGAAAGCAACACTGAATTTTTTGAAGAGGTATACGAATGTAAATTAAAATTTTCAAACGAGGCAAAAAATCACAGAAGATTTTCAAAAAATAGAAAACCATAAAGTTCCCTAAAAATATAGAAAAGGTATATTAGAACCTCACTCGAAAGTTCAGAAACTTAAGAAAAACCGTTGAAAATACAAAAAATAACACAAAATTCATTAAATTTGGAAAAATTATGGGAAATCGATAAAAGTACAAAATATCGCAAAAAAAACCTCTGAAACACCATGAAATCATAGAAATCTCGAAAAAAACCCTTAAACGTCATGAAAGTATAAAAAATCCACGAAATACAAAAAATTCATGAAAATTCGCTTTTCAATATGCATTTCTTTCTCTAAAGAGGTATATATGCGATAAGTAGGACCTCACCATCGAGTCTTCGATTTCAGTTTTTTAAGAGGCATATATGTCAAAAACTTTTTGCTTGGAAAGTTTCTTCTTCCAAAGAGGTTTATATGCGAAAATTCAGCCCCTTAAGGTGAAATATGGAATTTTATTTTTTTCAGGGCCAAATATGTGAAAATCACGGTTTTCTAATCGAATCTGCAATTTGATTTTATCGGGTTATGAGGTTAAATAGGTTTCTAAAATACTTTACTTCTCTCGAATTTTTTACATTACAAGGTCAAATATGTAATTTTATTTTTTTAACTAAGTTCTCCAAGCAACTTGGAAATTTTTTTTTTTAAGCGGTATATGCAAGTAAATTAAATTTCTTTGAATGAGTGAGAATATCACAAGAAAATTATGAAAGAATAGAAAATCATAGAAATCCCCAAAAATATAAAAGAGTACGGAAAATCCTCCTTGGAAAGTTCAAAAAATTTTAATAAAAGGCCTCGGAGGTAAGAAAAATAATACAAAATACATTAAATTTGAAAAAATTATAGAAAACCGATAAAAGTGAAAAATACGACAAAAAAAATCTGAAACTCCATAAAATCATAGAAATATCAAAAAACACCTTAAACTTTATGAAAGTATAAAAAATACCGGAAACTACGGAAAAATGAAAAAAAATTATGTTTTAAATATGCATCTCATTCTCCAAAGGGGTATATATGCGATAACTAAGGTTTTCAAATTTCACCTGCAATTTCGATTTTTAAGTGATATATATGTCAAAAACTTTTTGCCAGGTAATTTTCTTCTTTCAAAGAGGTTCATACGCGAAAATTAAGCCCTTCAAGGTTAAATATGAAAATTTATTTTTTTGAGAGCCATATACTTGAAAATCAGGATTTTCTAATCGAATCTGCGATTTAATTTTTTTTTATCTTGGGAGATTAAATAAGTCTTTCAAACTACTGTACTTCTTAGAATTTTTTACGCTACGAGGTTAAAGACGTAGTTTCATTTTTTAAGTCAGTTTTCAAAGCAACATTGAATTTTTTGAAGAGGTATACGAATGTAAATTAAAATTTTCAAACGAGGCAAAAAATCACAGAAGATTTTCAAAAAATAGAAAACCATAAAGTTCCCTGAAAATATAGAAAAGGTATATTAGAACCTCACTCGAAAGTTCAGAAACTTAAGAAAAACCGTTGAAAATACAAAAAATAACACAAAATTCATTAAATTTGGAAAAATTATGGGAAATCGATAAAAGTACAAAATATCGCAAAAAAAACCTCTGAAACACCATGAAATCATAGAAATCTCGAAAAACCCCTTAAACGTCATGAAAGTATAAAAAATCCACGAAATACAAAAAATTCATGAAAATTCGCTTTTCAATATGCATTTCTTTCTCTAAAGGGTATATATGCGATAAGTAGGACCTCAGCATCGAGTCTTCGATTTGAGTTTTTAAGAGGCATATATGTCAAAAATATTTTTCTTGGAAAGTTTCTTCTTCCAAAGACGTTTATATGCGAAAATTCAGCCCTTAAGGTGAAATATGGAATTTTATTTTTTTAAGGGCCAAATATGTGAAAATCACGGTTTTCTAATCGAATCTGCAATTTGATTTTTCCGGGTTATGAGGTTAAATAGGTTTCTAAAATACTTTACTTCTCTCGAATTTTTTACATTACAAGGTCAAAATATGTAATTTTATTTTTTAAGTAAGTTTTCCAAGCAACTTGGAATTTTTTTTTAAGCGGTATATGCAAGTAAATTAAATTTTTTTGAACGATTGAGAAAATCACAAGAAAATTATGACAGAATAGAAAATCATAGAAATCCCCAAAAATATAAAAGAGTACGGAAAATCCTCCTTGGAAAGTTCAAAAAATTTTAATAAAAGGCCTCGAAGGTAAGAAAAATAATACAAAATACGTTAAATTTGAAAAAATTATAGAAAATCGATAAAAGTGAAAAATACGACAAAAAAAATCTGAAACTCCATAAAATCATATAAATATCAAAAAACACCTTAAACTTTATGAAAGTATAAAAAATACCGAAAACTACGGAAAAATGAAAAAAAATTATTTTTTAAATATGCATCTCATTCTCCAAAGGGGAATATATGCGATAATTAAGGTTTTTAAATTTCACCTGCAATTTCGCTTTTTAAGTGATATATATGTCAAAAACTTTTTGCCAGGTAATTTGCTTCTTTCAAAGAGGTTCATACGCGAAAATTAAGCCCTTCAAGGTTAAATATGAAAATTTATTTTTTTTTAGAGCCATATACTTGAAAATCAGGATTTTCTAATCGAATCTGCGATTTAATTTTTTTTTATCTTGGGAGATTGAATAAGTCTTTCAAACTACTGTACTTCTTTAGAATTTTTTATGTTACGAGGTTAAATACGTAGTTTCATTTTTTAAGTCAGTTTTAAAAGCAACATTGAATTTTTTGAAAAGGTATACGAATGTAAATTAAAATTTTCAAATGAGGCAAAAAATCAAAAAAGATTTTCAAAAAATAGAAAACCATAAAGTTCCCTAAAAATATAGAAAAGGTATATCTGAAATTCACTCGAAAGTTCAGAAACTTAAGAAAAACCGTTGAAAATACAAAAAATAACACAAAATTCATTAAATTTGGAAAATTTATGGGAAATCGAGAAAAGTACAAAATATCACAAAAAAAACCTCTGAAACACCATGAAATCATAGAAATCTCGAAAAACCCCTTAAACGTCATGAACGTATAAAAAATCCACGAAATATAAAAAATTCATGAAAATTCGCTTTTCAATATGCATTTCTTTCTCTAAAGGGGTATTATATGCGATAAGTAGGACCTCCGCATCGAGTCTTCGATTTCAGTTTTTTAAGAGGCATATATGTCAAAAACTTTTTCTTGGAAAGTTTCTTCTTCCAAAGACGTTTATATGCGAAAATTCAGCCCTTTAAGGTGAAATATGGAATTTTATTTTTTTAAGGGCCAAATATGTGAAAATCACGGTTTTCTAATCGAATCTGCAATTTGATTTTTTCGGGTTATGAGGTAAAACAGGTCTCTAAAATGCTTTACTTCTCTCGAATTTTTTACATTACAAGGTCAAGTATGTACTTTTATTTTTTAAGTTTTCCAAGCAATTCGGAATTTTTTTTTAAGCGGTATATGCAAGTAAATTAAATTTTTTTGAACGAGTGAGAAAATCACAAAAAAATTATGAAAGAATAGAAAATCATAGAAATCCCCAAAAATATAAAAGAGTACGAAAAATCCTCCTTGGAAAGTTCAGAAAATTTTAATAAAAGGCCTCGAAGTTAAGAAAAATAATACAAAATACATTAAATTTCAAAAAATTATAGAAAATCGATAAACGTGAAAAATACGACAAAAAAAATCTGAAACTCCATAAAATCATAGAAATATCAAAATACACCTTAAACTTTATGAAAGTATAAAAAATACCGAAAACTACGGAAAAATGAAAAAAAATTATGTTTTAAATATGCATTTCATTCTCCAAAGGGGTATACATGCGATAATTAAGGTTTTCAAATTTCACCTGCAATTTCGATTTTTAAGTGATATATATGTCAAAAACTTTTTGCCAGGTAATTTTCTTCATTCAAAGAGGTTCATACGCGAAAATTAAGCCCTTCAAGGTTAAATATGAAAATTTATTTTTTTGAGAGCCATATACTTGAAAATCAGGATTTTCTAATCGAATCTGCGATTTATTTTTTTTTTTATCTTGGGAGATTAAATAAGTCTTTCAAACTACTGTACTTCTTTAGAATTTTTTACGCTACGAGGTTAAAGACGTAGTTTCATTTTTTAAGTCAGTTTGGAAAGCAACATTGAATTTTTTGAAGAGGTATACGAATGTAAATTAAAATTTTCAAACGAGGCAAAAAATCACAGAAGATTTTCAAAAAATAGAAAACCATAAAGTTCCCTAAAAATATAGAAAAGGTATATTAGAACCTCACTCGAAAGTTCAGAAACTTAAGGAAAACCGTTGAAAATACAAAAAATAACGCAAAATTCATTAAATTTGGAAAAATTATGGGAAATCGATAAAAGTACAAAATATCACAAAAAAACCTCTGAAACCCCATGAAATGATAGAAATCTCAAAAAAACCCTTAAACGTCATGAAAGTATAAAAAATCCACGAAATACAAAAAATTCATGAAAATTCGCTTTTCAATATGCATTTCTTTCTCGAAAGGGGTATATATGCGATAAGTAGGACCTCAGCATCGAGTCTTCGATTTGAGTTTTTAAGAGGCATATATGTCAAAAATATTTTTCTTGGAAAGTTTCTTCTTCCGAAGACGTTTATATGCGAAAATTCAGTCCTGTAAGGTGAAATATGGAATTTTATTTTTTTAAGGGCCAAATATGTGAAAATCACGGTTTTCTAATCGAATATGCAATTTGATTTATCGAGGTTATGAGGTTAATTAGGTTTCTAAAATACTTTACTTCTCTCGAATTTTTTACATTACAAGGTCCAATATGTAATTTTATTTTTTAAGTAAGTTTTCCAAGCAACTTGGAATTTTTTCTTTAAGCGGTATATGCAAGTAAATTAAATTTTTTTGAACGAGTGAGAAAATCACAAGAAAATTATGAAAGAATAGAAAATCATATAAATCCCCAAAAATATAAAAGAGTACGACAAATCCTCCTTGGAAAATTCAAAAAATTTTAATAAAAGGCCTCGAAGGTAAGAAAAATAATACAAAAATACATTAAATTTGAAAAAATTATAGAAAATCGATAAAAGTGAAAAATACGACAAAAAATATCTGAAACTCCATAAAATCATAGAAATATCAAAAAACACCTTAAACTTTATGAAAGTATAAAAAATACCGGAAACTACGGAAAAATGAAAAAAAATTATGTTTGAAATATGCATTTCATTCTCCAAAGGGGTATATATGCGATAATTAAGGTTTTCAAATTTCACCTGCAATTTCGATTTTTAAGTGATATATATGTCAAAAACGTTTTGCCAGGTAATTTTCTTCTTTCAAAGAGGTTCATACGCGAAAATTAAGCCCTTCAAGGTTAAATATGAAAATTTATTTTTTTGAGAGCCATATACTTGAAAATCAGGATTTTCTAATCGAATCTGCGATTTAATTTTTTTTTATCTTGGGAGATTAAATAAGTCTTTCAAACTACTATACTTCTTTAGAATTTTTTACGCTACGAGGTTAAAGACGTAGTTTCATTTTTTAAGTCAGTTTTCAAAGCAACATTGAATTTTTTGAAGAGGTATACGATAGTAAATTAAAATTTTCAAACGAGGCAAAAAATCACAGAAGATTTTCAAAAAATAGAAAATAATAAAGTTACCCGAAAATATAGAAAAGGTATATTAGAACCTCACTCGAAAGTTCAGAAACTTAAGAAAAACCGTTGAAAATACAAAAAATAACACAAAATTCATTAAATTTGGAAAAATTATGGGAAATCGATAAAAGTACAGAATATCACAAAAAAACCTCTGAAACACCATGAAATCATAGAAATCTCAAAAAACCCCTTAAACGTCATGAAAGTATAAAAAATCCACGAAATACAAAAAATTCATGAAAATTCGCTTTTCAATATCCATTTCTTTCTCTAAAGGGGTATATATGCGATAAGTAGGACCTCCGCATCGAGTCTTCGATTTCAGTGTTTAAGAGGCATATATGTCAAAAATATTTTTCTTGGAAAGTTTCTTCTTCCAAAGATGTTTATACGCGAAAATTCAGCCCTTTAAGGTGAAATATGGAATTTTATTTTTTTAAGGGCCAAATATGTGAAAATCACGGTTTTCTAATCGAATCTGCAATTTGATTTTTTCGGGTTATGAGGTAAAATAGGTCTCTAAAATGCTTTACTTCTCTCGAATTTTTTACATTACAAGGTCAAGTATGTACTTTTATTTTTTAAGTTTTCCAAGCAATTCGGAATTTTTTTTTAAGCGGTATATGCAAGTAAATTAAATTTTTTTGAACGAGTGAGAAAATCACAAGAAAATTATGAAAGAATAGAAAATCATAGAAATCCCCAAAAATATAAAAGAGTACGAAAAATCCTCCTTGGAAAGTTCAAAAAATTTTAATAAAAGGCCTCGAAGGTAAGAAAAATAATACAAAATACATTAAATTTGAAAAAATTATAGAAAATCGATAAAAGTGAAAAATATGACAAAAAAAATCTGAAACTCCATAAAATCATAGAAATATCAAAAAACACCTTAAACTTTATGAAAGTATAAAAAATACCGGAAACTACGGAAAAATGAAAAAAAATTATGTTTGAAATATGCATTTCATTCTCCAAAGGGGTATATATGCGATAATTAAGGTTTTCAAATTTCACCCGCAATTTCGATTTTTAAGTGATATATATGTCAAAAACGTTTTGCCAGGTAATTCTCTTCTTTCGAAGAGGTTCATACGCGAAAATTAAGCCCTTCAAGGTTAAATATGAAAATTTATTTTTTTGAGAGCCATATACTTGAAAATCAGGTTTTTCTAATCGAATCTGCGATTTAATTTTTTTTTATCTTGGGAGATTAAATAAGTCTTTCAAACTACTGTACTTCTTTAGAATTTTTTACGCTACGAGGTTAAAGAAGTAGTTTCATGTTTTAAGTCAGTTTTCAAAGCAACATTGAATTTTTTGAAGAGGTATACGAATGGAAATTAAAATTGTCAAACGAGGCAAAAAATCACAGAAGATTTTCAAAAAATAGAAAACCATAAAGTTCCCTGAAAATATAGAAAAGGTATATTAGAACCTGACTCGAAAGGTCAGAAACATAAGAAAAACCGTTGAAAATACAAAAAATAACACAAAATTCATTAAATTTGGAAAAATTATGGGAAATCGATAAAAGTACAAAATATCACAAAAAAACCTCTGAAACACCATGAAATCATAGAAATCTCAAAAAACCCCTTAAACGTCATGAAAGTATAAAAAATCCACGAAATACAAAAAATTCATGAAAATTCGCTTTTCAATATGCATTTCTTTCTCTAAAGGGGTATATATGCGATAAGTAGGACCTCAGCATCGAGTCTTCGATTTCAGTTTTTAAGAGGCATATATGTCAAAAACATTTTTCTTGGAAAGTTTCTTCTTCCAAAGACGTTTATATGCGAAAATTCAGCCCTTTAAGGTGAAATATGGAATTTTATTTTTTTAAGGGCCAAATATGTGAAAATCACGGTTTTCTAATCGAATCTGCAATTTGATTTTTTCGGGTTATGAGGTAAAATAGGTCTCTAAAATACTTTACTTCTCTCGAATTTTTTACATTACAAGGTCAAATATGTAATTTTATTTTTTAAGTAAGTTTTCCAAGCAACTTGGAATTTTTTCTTTAAGCGGTGTGTGCAAGTAAATTAAATTTTTTTGAACGAGTGAGAAAATCACAAGAAAATTATGAAAGAATAGAAAATCATAGAAATCCCCAAAAATATAAAAGAGTACGAAAAATCGTCCTTGGAAAGTTCAAAAAATTTTAATAAAAGGCCTCGAAGGTAAGAAAAATAATAGAAAATACATTAAATTTGAAAAAATTATAGAAAATCGATAAAAGTGAAAAATACGACAAGAAAAATCTGAAACTCCGTAAAATCATAGAAATATCAAAAAACAGCTTAAACTTTATGAAAGTATAAAAAATACCGGAAACTACGCAAAAATGAAAAAAAAATTATGTTTTAAATATGCATTTCATTCTCCAAAGGGGTATATATGCGATAATTAGGGTTTTTAAATTTCACCTGTAATTTCGATTTTTAAGTGATATATATGTCAAAAAATTTTTGCCAGGTAATTTTCTTCTTTCAAAGAGGTTCATACGCAAAAATTAAGCCCTTGAAGGTTAAATATGAAAATTTATTTTTTTCGGAGCCATATACCTGAAAATCAGGATTTTCTAACCGAATCGGCGATTTAATTTTTTTTTTATCTTGGGAGATTAAATAAGTCTTTCAAAATACTGTACTTCTATAGAATTTTTTACGCTACGAGGTTAAAGACGTAGTTTCATTTTTTAAGTCAGTTTTCAAAGCAACATTGAATTTTTTGAAGAGGTATACGAATGTAAATTAAAATTTTCAAACGAGGCAAAAAATCACAGAAGATTTTCAAAAAATAGAAAACCATAAAGTTCCCTAAAAATATAGAAAAGGTATATTAGAACCTCACTCGAAAGTTCAGAAACTTAAGAAAAACCGTTGAAAATACAAAAAATAACACAAAATTCATTAAATTCGGAAAAATTATGGGAAATCGATAAAAGTACAAAATATCACAAAAAAACCTCTGAAACACCATGAAATCATAGAAATCTCAAAAAACCCCTTAAACGTCATGAAAGTATAAAAAATCCACGAAATACAAAAAATTCCTGAAAATTCGCTTTTCAATATGAATTTCTTTCTCTAAAGGGGCATATATGCGATAAGTAGGACCTCAGCATCGAGTCTTCAATTTCAGTTTTTAAGAGGCATATATGTCAAAAATATTTTTCTTGGAAAGTTTCTTCTTCCAAAGACGTTTATATGCGAAAATTCAGCCCTTTAAGGTGAAATATGGAATTTTATTTTTTTAAAGGCCAAATATGTGTAAATCACGGTTTTCTAATCGAATCTGCAATTTGATTTTTTCGGGTTATGAGGTAAAACAGGTCTCTAAAATGCTTTACTTCTCTCGAATTTTTTACATTACAAGGTCAAGTATGTACTTTTATTTTTTAAGTTTTCCAAGCAATTCGGAATTTTTTTTTAAGCGGTATATGCAAGTAAATTAAATTTTTTTTGAACGAGTGAGAAAATCACAAGAAAATTATGAAAGAATAGAAAATCATAGAAATCCCCAAAAATATAAAAGAGTACGAAAAATCCTCCTTGGAAAGTTCAAAAAATTTCAATAAAAGGCCTCGAAGGTAAGAAAAATAATAGAAAATACATTAAATTTGACAAAATTATAGAAAATCGATAAAAGTGAAAAATACGACAAAAAATATCTGAAACTCCATAAAATCATAGAAATATCAAAAAACACCTTAAACTTTATGAAAGTATAAAAAATACCGAAAACTACGGAAAAATGAAAAAAAATTATGTTTGAAATATGCATTTCATTCTCCAAAGGGGTATATATGCGATAATTAAGGTTTTCAAATTTCACCTGCAATTTCGATTTTTAAGTGATATATATGTCAAAAACCTTTTGCCAGGTAATTTTCTTCTTTCGAAGAGGTTCATACGCGAAAATTAAGCCCTTCAAGGTTAAATATGAAAATTTATTTTTTTGAGAGCCATATACTTGAAAATCAGGATTTTCTAATCGAATCTGCGATTTAATTTTTTTTTATCTTGGGAGATTAAATAGGTCTTTCAAACTACTGTACTTCTTTAGAATTTTTTACGCTACGAGGTTAAAGACGTAGTTTCATTTTTTAAGTCAGTTTTCAAAGCAACATTGAATTTTTTGAAGAGGTATACGAATGGAAATTAAAATTGTCAAACGAGGCAAAAAATCACAGAAGATTTTCAAAAAATAGAAAATCATAAAGTTCCCTGAAAATATAGAAAAGGTATATAGAACCTCACTCGAAAGGTCAGAAACATAAGAAAAACCGTTGAAAATACAAAAAATAACACAAAATTCATTAAATTTGGAAAAATTATGGGAAATCGATAAAAGTACAAAATATCACAAAAAACCTCTGAAACACCCTGAAATCATAGAAATCTCAAAAAAAACCCTTAAACGTCATTAAATTATAAAAAATCCACGAAATACAAAAAATTCATGAAAATTCGCTTTTCAATATGCATTTCTTTCTCTAAAGGGGCATATATGCGATAAGTAGGACCTCAGCATCGAGTCTTCGATTTCAGTTTTTAAGAGGCATATATGTCAAAAATATTTTTCTTGGAAAGTTTCTTCTTCCAAAGACGTTTATATGCGAAAATTCAGCCCTTTAAGGTGAAATATGGAATTTTATTTTTTTAAGGGCCAAATATGTGAAAATCACGGTTTTCTAATCGAATCTGCAATTTGATTTTTTCGGGTTATGAGGTAAAACAGGTCTCTAAAATGCTTTACTTCTCTCGAATTTTTTACATTACAAGGTCAAGTATGTACTTTTATTTTTTAAGTTTTCCGAGCAATTCGGAATTTTTTTTTAAGCGGTATATGCAAGTAAATTAAATTTTTTTGAACGAGTGAGAAAATCACAAGAAAATTATGAAAGAATAGCAAATTACAGAAATCCCCAAAAATATAAAAGAGTACGGAAAATCCTCCTTGGAAAGTTCAAAAAATTTTAATAAAAGGCCTCGAAGGTAAGAAAAATAATACAAAATACATTAAATTTGAAAAAATTATAGAAAATCGATAAAAGTGAAAAATAAGACAAAAAAAATTTGAAACTCCATAAAAATCATAGAATCTCGAAAAACAACTGAACCGTTATGAAAGTATAAAAAATACCGAAACTACGGAAAAATGAAAAAATTAATGTTAAATATGCATTTCCATTCTCCAAAGGGGTAGATATGCGATAATAAGTTTTCAAATTTCACCCCAATTTCGATTTTTTAAGTGATATATATGTCCAAAAACGTTTTGCAGTAATTCTCTTCTTATCGAAGAGGTTCATACTCGAAAATTAAGCCCTTCAGGTTAAATATGAAAAGTTAGTTTTGTTTTGAGGAGCCATATACTTGAAAATCAGGTTTGGCTAATCAATCTGCGATGTAATTTTTTTTAGCTTGGAATAAATAGAGTCTTTCAAACTCTGACTTCTTTAGAATTTTTTACACTAAAACGAGGTTAAAGAAGTAGTTTCATATTTTTAAGTCAGTTTTCGAAGCAACATTAAGTTTTTGAAGAGGTATAACGAATGGAAATAAAATTGTCAAACGAGGGGCAAAATCACGAGAAGATGTTCAAAAAATAGAAACCATTAAAGTTCCCGGAAAATATAGAAAAGGTAGATAGAACCTTCACGCGAAAGTCAGAAACATAAGAAAAACCGTTGAAATACAAAAATAAGCACAAAATTTCATTAAATTTGGAAAAATTATGGGAAATCGATAAAAAGTACAAAATATCACAAAAAAACCTCTGAAATACTATGAAATCATAGAAATCTCAAAAAACCCCTTAAACGTCATGAAAGTATAAAAAATCCACGAAATACAAAAAATTCCTGAAAATTCGCTTTTCAATATGAATTTCTTTCTCTAAAGGGGCATATATGCGATAAGTAGGACCTCAGCATCGAGTCTTCGATTTCAGTTTCTAAGACGCATATATGTCAAAAATATTTTTCTTGGAAAGTTTCTTCTTCCAAAGGCGTTTATCTGCGAAAATTCAGCCCTTTAAGGTGAAATATGGAATTTTATTTTTTTAAGGGCCAAATATGTGAAAATCACGGTTTTCTAATCGAATCTGCAATTTGATTTTTTGGGGTTATGAGGTAAAACAGGTCTCTAAAATGCTTTACTTCTCTCGAATTTTTTACATTACAAGGTCAAGTATGTACTTTTATTTTTTAAGTTTTCCAAGCAATTCGGAATTTTTTTTTAAGCAGTATATGCAAGTAAATTAAATTTTTTTGAACGAGTGAGAAAATCACAAGAAAATTATGAAAGAACAGAAAATCATAGAAATCCCCAAAAATATAAAAGAGTACGAAAAATCCTCCTTGGAAAGTTCAAAAAATTTCAATAAAAGGCCTCGAAGGTAAGAAAAATAATAGAAAATACATTAAATTTGACAAAATTATAGAAAATCGATAAAAGTGAGAAATACGACAAAAAATATCTGAAACTCCATAAAATCATAGAAATATCAAAATACACCTTAAACTTTATGAAAGTATAAAAAATACCGGAAACTACGGAAAAATGAAAAAAAATTATGTTTCAAATATGCATTTCATTCTCCAAAGGGGTATATATGCGATAATTAAGGTTTTCAAATTTCACCTGCAATTTCGATTTTTAAGTGATATATATGTCAAAAACTTTTTGCCAGGTAATTTTCTTCTTTCAAACAGGTTCATACGCGAAAATTAAGCCCTTCAAGGTTAAATATGAA